>SSNR01000330.1:243956-459092 GCA_006937965.1 Callopanchax toddi
CCCCCCCCCCCCCCCTCCCCTCTCTAGTTGGGACAGTTTAATTGAAAACAGCTGGTGAAGTTTCTGGGCAGCGATGTTCAAGTGGAGTGACTCAGGCGCCTGCTCACGATGGAGGTACCTGAGCTGCTCCACTCCAGGCTTTTCTGACAAAATGTTCGTTTTTATCAAACCTGGTTGAATCTCAAGCTGCAAACCAAAAGAAAGTCTCACTTTTTGAGCTGTTAAAGGGCAAAAGTGAAAGCTGTGGCTCTGGTTTTGATTACAGTCATTGACATTGTGCTCTTTTTTTTTTTACCCACTCTGTGATTTTCCTATACAAACGGATGACGCGGCCTAATTTCAGCAGGCTCCATTGTGCGGGGATGTCGAGGTGTAATTTACCAAACCGCTGCTCTTGGAGTCGACACCGAGCTGTTTTGAATTTGTAAACGTTGCTCTGGTTTTTTTACGTGCATACCTGTTCGTCCTTGTACGTGTCTCCAACCCTAAACACCGCTCTTCCTGTATACTTTTTGCACAATTCACCAAATCCTGGCGCCCTCGGCTCATTTCTCTGCAGTTATCCTGCTTGATGTCTCTGGCTTTGACACCGAGATGAAAAAAAAAAGAAATAAAATAAAACAGCCCGCTGAAAAAATGAATCACCCAAAAACGTCTAAACTTGGCTGGCCTGCTGCTGACAGGCAGGTTGTAATGAAGCCTCCCTCCCAGGACATTGAGTTCTTGTGATATTACACGGAGGGGTGGTCAGATATTACAGAGCTGGATGTCTGAATCTCCTGCAGGGGGCAGCTGCTTTAAGGGCTTCAACCTATAGATCTACAGACTGGATGTAAAAAGTGAAGTCGGTATCTTACTGGGCTGCAAATGTTGGGGACAAATTACGTACGGCTTTGAGTCAAAAAGTCCAAAACATGTGAGTCAACTGTTGGAGGAATCATCTGCACGACACTGCAGCACATTCTGTCATGTGTCCAGCTGATGTGTAAAAATCACAAAATGCATTTTACTCTCCAATTTAGTTTGACTGCAAATTTTAAAAATCGAATTTTTTTTTTGCAATTTTGTATCTCCGACTCGTTCCCACAGTCGGTGAGATACCAGGAGATTCGAGCTTCACATTAACAGCTTAAACCTGCCATTTCTCAATTTTACAACAACAAGATGAGTTTATATGTAAAAATAACAAAAACAATTGAACATTTGATCATTTTTTAGCTGACGGAGAGTTAACTTTTCGTGAATTTGCTCAGCGACTTTAATGATTTGGAAAGCGAAAAATGTTTTGAAAGAAGCCGTCACGGTTTGGTTTGAAGGATAAAGGATGTTTATTTATCGGTTTTGCATTTGTTGGCAGGTCTTGCAGCTGGATTTAACTCCAGCTAACGTGTGTTCTTTGCTGTCATGTTGATACGTTACAGTGTGTTGAATCTTCTCTGCTGTTTTTCCTGTAATTGCATCCTAAAACTGAACGTAGCATTACTGCGTTGACTGCTCTGACATTTTGCCATACTGGAGAAAAAACATTTTTAAGAAGCAACTTTAAAATAAAGTTTTTAAAAACTGATGTTTAAAAAAGACGTGCTTTGTTTTATCTTTACTAAACTAAACTTCTTTTGGCCAAGTCTCCACCACGTTTAATCTCAGTTTAGAGACTTTAGCATTTTTGTTGTTTTTTTTTACTTCATAATTTAACTCAAGGAATGACAGCTGGGAATTTTAATTAAACAATAAATCATCCATAAGCTAAGAAGCAAACATCATCGATCACTTTCTCACCTTTACTCCTGTTTTTGTGGCATAATTAAGATTAGTTCTCATTTAAATATCAGTGTTTCCGGCTCTGGAGAAGTTTGGTTCACGCTGTTTCCCTGAGTCAGAATTCCTAGAGGAACGCTGACTTTTGTAGCTCTTTACACATCCAAAGTGGTGCTTAATATCTGACTTTTTTTCTTTTAGAGCCTAATCCTTCCAAAGGGTCCTTCATAGAAGTGCAGTTCACAGTTGGCATGTGTCTTTGCATGCTTTGTGTGTGTTTGCATCTCACCCCAGAGCGCCTGCAGACTTTAGACACGCCAGCTGCCTCGGTGCTAATCCCTCCTCTTGCAGATTTTACACATGATCCTGCAGAGAGTTCCGTGCCACTTGATGCAGCTATTTGATAATGAGTGAGTGATCCGATGGGACGCGACACTCTCCGGACCCTTCGGAGGAAACTAAACTCCGACCTGACTTGGCAGAGTTGAGCGGAAGCGCGGCCACTTGTTCCTGTGTGTGTGTATCATTTTGTAGAAAGTGTGATTGTGTTTCATCAGGCCGGTGAATGTTTGTGTAGATGTGTGTGAGCGTGTGTAACATGTGACGGCGTCCTACAGCGCCGTGGACTGGCAGCTCGAGCGTGAACTCTGCGTGCTCTCTTTATTCCTCTGACGTGTGACAAGGGCTGAGGCCCTGTTGGTAATGATGTGGTTATTACTTCCCATCATGCCTCACTGCAGGCCGGGCCGTAAAACTGTGAGCTGTATTCTCCGCATCCTTCACAGCCAGCCTGCAGAGAGCTGAACTTTTATGAAGCCTTTTTCATTTTGGTCAGACACTTTTGCAGGAATTCCAGATATTTCAGTCAGGGTCGTCATGTAGAGACGGTGTCTGAGGTTTGGTAGAGTTACAGTAAGATTTCTTTTTGGCAGGTTGTACTCTGATCGGATATTAGGTCAAAAAACTTCATTTTTATATTATTTTCAAACCTTTATTTATGATAAACATAAAAAAGCAGAATGAATGATTATGTCATGGTTTGATCAGCATAAAAACAATGACTCTACACCAATCAGCTGTTGGAATATAACCAACACTTTTGTTTTATTTATGTATTTAGGACCACAGCTAAGAATATCCAGGTGGCGTCCTGCAGCGTCTGGTACCAGAGCGTTAAAAATAGGTCGTTTGAGTCCATTGGGTTGTGAGGTGAGGGTTTATATCTGAAGGGATTATATCTCTAGGCTGGTCTGGGAAGCTGGTGCAGGTGAAGGAGAGGACACTGGAGATCCTGCCCCCGTGATCCAGTACGCAGAAGACAGCAAGGCGAGGGGAGTCTACATTGTATTCATTGTACAAGGATATTATAGAAATTATGAGTTAAAAATTAAATTGATGTCATGTTGCAACGAGAGTCGCTGTCTGAACCACGTAAAACAGCAACCATGATAGTTGAGTTAAATCTCCCAGCTGTCAGTGACCTCATACGAATCCACTCTGATATAAAAACAAACTGCAGTGTTTGACTATGTGTCGCACAGCCTTCAACACTTGTGCATCGATTCAATGTTTAGTAAGTTAAACTTTTTAGAAAACATGTTTTCTTCACCATCAAAACAGCAAATAGAAGTCGTCAGAAGACTCAACAAAATAAAGCACTTTATGAAGTGAACTAGGAGGAAAATAAGTAAATAAATCAAAGAGAAAACAACGCCATTAATCTAGATTATGTGTTCTTTTAGTCATCGACCTTAAAAGGATTCCAGAAATGATCCCATTTGATGTTCTTTGACACTAATGTTGAATTATTTAGATCCATTATTTAATAAAAACTTGTTGCTTCTTTACCTGCTTGGAGCCTAATACAAAACATATTCAAATTGACCAAACTGATCATGTTTTATTCTTCTACAGTTGCTTACGGGTTACTGTTGTGCCCTCAGATATAGGGCTGGGCGATATTACCTCGATAACGATTAATGAACGATAACTACCTGTATGCTCAAAAACTGTAGCAGCATAATTGCTTCATAGACTAAAATTTCCTGCAAACGCAAAGTATAGGAGTATAGGAGGAGGAGTCACGTGACTAGCATGTGACACGGACTAGTTGAGTCATGTCACATTCTTAAAGGGACACGGACATCTGGAACCTACTCGCTTCTTTTCATTTTTTAAAATATCAAACATACGATTTTGGGCAAAATGACATTGATTAAAGTTATAAAATTCGATATTCAATTATTTTCGATTAATCGCCCAGCCCTACTCAGATATGTAACTGTTCTAAGAATAAACACATTTTGGAGCTAAATTCTGCAATATAGGTTAAATACACTAGGAAATGTTTTGGGAAAAGCTTAAAACACACTCCTTAAAAGTTTAACTTTGGAGTTTTCTTAAAAAAATAAACCACTTTAACCACTTGTGTAATTTTAGGAAAACGCTTCACTATGATGATAAACCGACGCTTTAAACGTGGATAAAGGTCGTTAGGTGTTTCTCTTTGAGTCTCCTGAATGTGTCAAATCCTTTTACGGATTTTCGTTCTGTACATGAAAATCAATCGGTACCAGAGGATAAGGGTCGGATTTCAAACCGTCTTTGAAACTCAAGATTCATTCAGACTACGCCGCTGAGTGAGTTCACACCAGTCCTCCGCGTTGGCTCGGAGGAAGCTGCTGTTGCCCCGAGGCGGGAGCGATGCCAGCTGTGATCATATGGAACCAGTTTGATTCCTTTACTGTCAAAAGTCCCGTCTGAACCAGCGTGTTAATCCATACGGAGCATGGTGCTGTTTGGTATTAAACCTCTTTTTTTTTTTAAACACAGGTTAGACGGTTAAAGCAAAAGCAGAGTAGAAACAAAGCACTGAGGTTGTAGATTTACTATAAAAGAGGTTGAGTCTGATCAGGGCTTTAGTGCCTCATGGTGACTGCTTGAATTCTTTTATTCTGCAGCGTTTATGGATTTAATGGCTTTGTTGTTGGTCTCTTGTGATGTATAAACCTTTATCTTGCTGTTTCTATAGCCGTTGGACGTCTTGGCTGAGACCTGCTCATAAAATGTTTTTAAAACTCAGGAGTCTCATTCCTAATTAGACACGAGCTGGAAAGAAACATCCGGTATGATAAGTTTTTAAAACACACAGAGTTTCATGGTGTAAAGTGAAATTTAGCACATTTACCAACCAAAAAACCCAAAAAACTGTTTTTGCTAATTATTTATTTGCAGTTGTGTAAATTTTTGATAAACGTCAGGAGATTTAGATAACAGAGGGTTGTGTTTTTCATAAAACTTTATTTAAAATCATCACTTTAACACATTTATTTGATCTGTAGATAAACAACACAGCAGACAAAAGTGTGGATCTATTAGAACACTGATTTTGAGGTGTTGAGATGATCCATAGAAATAAACAATACGCAACAAACGTCACAAGTGCTTTTATATTTTAATTTTTGGAGCTTATCTGCAGTTTTTGGAGCCAGGCGCAAAAAGTTTGAGAACAATTGTTTTTAAGATCCTTCAGTGCATTATTCTGGACTCACACTAGGAAGATAAAACATTTATCATTTCAAAACCTGACATCTCTAATTATACTCCTTTAATGAACTCCACTCAGCTCTCAGAATCAAATGATGACACAAATTAGCCCCCTGCGATGACTCCCCTCCCAATCGTTGCTGTTTTTGTTTTGCTGCTCTGCATACATCAATTCGCTCCAGATTTAATTAATTCTCGTGCTGAAATTAACTTGGGCGAAGTCCCAGGATGATTCATTTAGGGTGTATATGATTAGGAGCAGCCTCTTTTTATTCCTTGGCGCTGATGTTAATTCGTTTACCGGCTCCCGTCCTCGCAGCTCTTTCCTGTTGTGTTGCGGTTTTTGTTCTTTCCTATCGCGAGGCCCCTAACTCCTTTGCAGAGTTTGTGTCTGATGGAAATGAGGTTTCTCCGTGTGTTTGGGGATGAGATAGATAAATCAACGTATAGACTGACGGAGGAGTGGGGGGGTTGAAGGGAACCTGACGTGGAGGCCGTCTCTCCGGGTCTCCATTGAGCGGAGATTACATCGGCGGTTGGTGGCCTTAAAATGCGGCGCTCCGCTGGCAGGAACCAAACGGCGCTCAGAGGAGTCCTTTCAAACCTCGCCATTGTTAGCGAGGGATTATTCTATGGGTTGTTATCCCATTACGGTGTAATGGTAGCAATTTTCTGCTTAGGAATTTGGCTTTTTCTGAGGGGAAATACACGCCAGAATGTTTTCAAGGCAAGCATTTTTCATCCGCAATTTGTAAAATTGATAGATTAAATTTTCACACTTGGTGGCTTTTTGTTGTCTTCTGATTTAAGCAGGAAAATGTCCTGCCTCTGCACCATGTTTCAGCCAAATCCCTCAAGTCTTTTAGAAATTAATTTTCAGGAGGAATGCATTTTTTATTATTATGAAATGAGACATCAGTGAGGCTTTTCAAAGTAATGCACCTAACGAGATTTTTTTGTTCCTTTTTGTAAATTAGCCCAAACACTAAAACCTTGTGTCTTTCACTTGTGATTAGTGACACTTTAATAAAGTCGTTTAGAGTTCAGCAGACTGAATTTTCCACCTTTTCTAGTGTTTCTATGGCCACACTGAAACGACCTGCATTCAGGCCTGCACACAATCTTTTAAATGCAAATCCTTTAAAAGTAACTGTGTAATTCTGTCTATGGAGACTCTCCCGACTTGGCTGAAAGAGAAAGTGTTTTTCTTTTTCTATATAAGGCGACCATGGATGTTTTTCTCTTAGTCTTCTTGATCTGACAGCGATTGACCAAGCGAGTCCTTAAGGCGTGACAAAAGCTTGGCAAAATCTTTGCATTTCTTTTCCTTCTCTATCTTTTAACTTTTTTGTTGTTTTTTTTCTCGGATGGGCCAAGATGAACAAAGCCTGTCTTCTCTTCCGCTTGATTGGGTCAGAAGACTGAAGTTAAATGTTTGCTTCAAAAATTGTCTTAGCATTCTCAGCATCGTGTTTTCTCTTTCTTTATTTTACGGCGCTCGGGGAAGTTTTGGAAAACTATGTCGAATCGGCCACAATCAAATCTTTTACGGTGAGCTCACAGCGAAGGAATTGATGCATTTTATATGAGGATGCCGAGTCCGAGGCAAAGTATCCTCAGCAACATGTGAGAAAACTCCTTGCTCTCTTTCCCTTTTCCCCTGTCTGTTTTACTTATTGAAATTATAGCTGTCAGCCACTTCACGAGGAGGAGAGCCAGGGGAAGCAGGTCATTGACTTGATTTTCATGGGAAGGCTGATTCGGCCATTCAGGGTCTGATAGGTCCAGTATTGACAGCCCCTTTGCGCTAGGGGAGGGGAGCATGCCGCCTTCATTGTGCCCACGGTTTGCTGAGGAAAAACAAGAGAGCGCCTGGGAGACAAAGACCTCAATGGGAACAGTAGCCCCTGTGTCCCCTTGCCTCTGACTGCTGCTGCTGGGAGGCTTGTGTCTTCCATTCTGGCCTCAAGTGCTACTCCCACCCTCTCCCAAACACCCCGGCACTCTCTTCTGCCGCTCTTTTTTCATGCTGTCAAGTGGCTGCAGAGGTGTTGCCATTTCATTCGCTGACCCCTGACACTCTCCTTTGGAGTCCCATCGCTTCTTAGTGCAGAGGTTGTTTGTCATCTTCATTTGCAGAAGAGCACTTCTCAATTGTGTCTGTGGGGAACTAAACGGGGAGTCCTCTCAAACCCTGACTCCCTGAGCCTGGTTCTGCAGAAGGTTTCTTCCTGTTGGAAGAGTTAGTCGCCCGTCACCCTGTGCATGCTCAGGATGGAGGATTGCATTGAAGTGATGAGTTGTTAGTGCTTGTTCACCTCAAGTCAACTTCTGTTTTAAATAATGGATTTAAGTACTTCTCATGGACCACTGTGGGCCAGATTATTAGCTCCAGGTCCTGCTGTCAAACACGTACTCTTGATTTAACAAAGTTCACATCAGCCCTGCGCCCTGGGCACTCGTCAGAGTGCACCGCGCCGCTCTGGGTTTAAGGTTATCGGTCGAGTCTTATCAAGGCCTCCGTTTGAAGTGAGCTCTGGCTCTGTTTTTCTCTTGATAAATTCTGTATGTGGGTTCAGTCTGGGCAGACGTCCAGGATGTGTGAAGGATGGAATCGTTCCTTGTGTTTGAAAACACAAAGTCAAACATCACAGAGTTTTTTTCGAAACCTGACTTGATGCTTAAAAATGCGTCGCCGCCTTTTGGGCTGTAAACTGATTTCTGTGTCATTTTCTGGCTTCTACAAAAGTTAATCTTAAAAACTATAATCGCTGCCAGTCAGGCTTATTTATCTCATAGAGTTTAATCTGCAAACCTCCACACAGGATAAAGGAAGCAGAATTAGAGAAAATGACGTTGATTAAAAAGAGTTCTGCTTGCTTTTTTTCCATCTTTGTTTTCGATACTTAACGCATGATTGATCCTAATAAGCAGAAAAGGAAAATGGATGAGCACAAAGTGAATTCTCACCCCCCCCCCACCTACTGACTTGACTTCCAACCTTTTGAGCACTTATCGACCTTTAACCTTTCGCCTGACCCAGGAAATTGCCGCTGCTCCCTTTGACAGTGAGTCTGTGCCATCTTTCCGACGTTTGGAGAAACAAGGAGGAACACAATGGAGCGTCAGTCAAACGCTGAGATCACAGCCCATCAATTTTAGGTTGAAGACATCAAAATGACGATAAGCCAACTGGTAATCATTACGTTTTTTGAAGCTCCGGGCTTCAAAGAATTTCAAGAATACAAGCATTAACATCTTGTGTTTTTCTTTTCCCTTTTTTTTTTATTTTCGTGACCACGTTGGATCGGCCTGGCAGACTTTGTGGAAGGACTTTATCCTCCACACATCCCACACACACTCCTCCTCTCCCCCTATTACGTCCCCTCCTTCAGTCTAAAACTGGTTTCTTTTGAAGTGAGGATTTTCTGGAGAAGTGCTTCGCAGCCCCTCCCCTCCCCACCCGGCCAACCCGCCACCCAAATCTGTCTATTGATGTATCGAGGCCCCCAGCTTTCATACTGGGATATGGTCCCTCGATTTTGGGTCGTGAGCTCTTTATCGTAATTTACTGTATCAGGGAGTGCTTCCCTCCTGGTATGTGGGGATTGAAAGGAATGGTCATGTGCAGACCTGATTAAGAAGTTGGTGGTGACCTGAGGTTAAACCCTCAGAGTGGAGGGGGGTGAAAACACAAAAGATCTGGGCACAGTGGATGGAAAGAGGTGGTGAAATGGGTCACAAGTAAGTTGGAAAAAATCTCCCAGTACCGGCCCACTTGAGAGACAGTGAAACTTTGCAGGAGCCGATATCGAGGATTCGTTTCATCCGTCGCTGTCGAGGCCTCCACCCTAGAAGAGATTGAGATAATACCATTAAGGCCAACCTTTCTCCTGTCAACCCGACTTGTTTGGGTTAAGACTTTTTTTTATCATCTTCCATTAACTTAGCAGCACTTCACTATTGTCTTTAAAGTCTCTCTCCCTTCGCTCCTTCTCGTGACTCCAGACTGTTTTTGTAGCTGGTTTGTCTCTTTTCAGGACCGACGTAAACCGAACGGTGACAGCGTTCCCCCCCAGACCCCGTTGTGCAGCGTGTTGAGTCTAAGCTTGAGGTTTTTTCTCTCCTCTTTGCATTTGATGACAATCTGATAGATTTAGCTGAGGTTTGAGTGAATCCAGAAGCCGTCCGCTCGGCTATACGCTGCCATGCTATTAGTGGTGCAGTCTGGGACCGCTGTTATCAGGCTAAGTCGTCCTTCAAAGAGACGCCTGGTGCTCTCAACTATAAATGATCACACTGACTCAAATCGAGTGAAGAAACGCTGGAGGAGTCATGAACTGTAACACGTCTGATCGCTCAGAGTTGATCCCCTTTCTAGTTCGGTTCACGTCTTGCGGAGTGGCCTGTAAAAAAAGGTTATAGCAGGATTTCCCTCTTTTCTCTTTGACAGTTATTGAAGGCTGCTGTCCTTCCTGGCAGTGAAACTACATTAAAAATCAGTGAACCTTTTTGATGGTTAACTTAACCCAGCTGAGCGCCAACGCGCTCCAGCAATCAGATGTATTGTGTTTAATTTGGAAAAAGTGCGTTGAGGAGTATTTTGTTCGTCGTAATGGAAGGCAGATCTGAAACTTTCTCCAGACTGCTGGTCAAGGGGGCAGTTTCCCAGCTTTAGCACCATGACAGTACCGTTCTCAACCTCTAACTATTCACCCACAGAAGTGAAGATGTCTCAATGCTGTCTTTGTAGGAAGCCTGTCAGTCAGTGCTCAGGGGGAAACCATGCAAAATTGAGCTAAGTGGAATTAATGAGGAAATTTTGCCCCTGAGACCTGGGCTGCCTCTGCCTTTGAGTGTTTTTACTGCACCCCGTTTTTGGCCTGGCACGAGGCTTGCCAAGATCTCTTGAGTCCAACAGGTAATTCCCAGGCATTTCCCCCTATTTGGCTTACGAAAAAAAAAGAAACATTTACACATTCTATCCATCCGTGTGTGCTAAAGTCATCAGCCTTTCTGAGGAAAAAAGGAAAAACTGAAAACAAAAATGGGGCAAACGTCTTTTTAATGTTACTTCCTGTCTCAGGAAGTGCTTTAAAACAGATTCACAAAGAGACAAATGTGTTTTCAGCTTAAAGATGTGACTGATTTTAAATGAAAATGTGGCATTAATGTCACCAGACATCCTCAAAGCCCTGGTTATACAAAGCTGTCCAAAACCAAACCAAGAGGTAATCAGGCTACGTGGACAGAAGACTTTTTCTTGGAAAATCTTTAAAAGTTTTAGTATTTTTAGGTGGAAAATGAAATCATATTGTTCCAGATTTTGCGAGCGGTTCTGTGTGTGTGTGTGTGTGTGTGTGTGTGTGTGTGAGGTCGGTGTAGCTCTTTGTAGATCTTAGTGGGGATCCTCCTTGGCCTCGGTGGGAAAATGAAAAAAAAAAAAGCCTTGTTTGACACTGAATCACCGACCTTTAGAGGATTTCCACGGCCCTGAAAGGCAACTGTGATAATTCAGGCTCGATCTACGTCGGTGGTCTTCCCACTGGCATCCCTTAATAAGTATATTAGCAATTAGGAGGCGAAGCTGGGACTCGGTCGGAACGTATAGCCGACCCGGGACATTGTCCCCTCGTCTCTTATCTGGGCTGAGTGTGGTCAGGTTTAATGGGTTGTGAGAAGACTTCATCCATGTATTCTTTAACCCTCATCCATTATGGTCTCACCATAATAGATAGCAGGCTGGAGATAATGTCACTTCGTGGTATAGCGCCATGTGCAGTGTTTATTTTCAGTCGACAGTTGCGCGGGATAATAAACGAGCAGATGAGCTGAACAGCTGAAATTTAAACTTTGAGCTTTCAGATCTGAGAAGTTCACCCCTGATTTCAACACCTTTAGCCCTACTGAGTGATGTGGACCCAGGCAGGATCTCCTGGGGGATTCTGGGTAACATTCTTCCACACAGGCATTAACACCATGGACCAATTCACCAATAGGAAAATCCAACTTTGGCTCTATAATCAGACTTTTGTTTTAGCTGTATTACAGACCTGATCTGGTCATAATAACTCACCTCCAGATGAAGCTGTTTGCACAGAGCTGATACTGGATGAAGCAATATGTTTAAATTGTGCTAAATTGGGAGTCTGCAGCAGATTTGGTGCTTTTTGCAGCTCCAAGTCCTCATATTCATGTGTAATTGTAGAAGAAAACCACTTTATAGGATGCAAAGTATGTAATAAGAAGCTGAGCATTCATAATAAACACCCTGTAATGACTTGTATTGAGGAAAAATTACAATATCTGTCATATTCATCTTGTCCATCCATCATGTATTATTAGGATGGATGAGGTTTTTTTTCTTTTAGTATTTTAGCACCTAAGATTTATTTTGCACAACAAATTAGACTATCCTGTACTTCATTAAAAGTAAAAAGTCCTATATTTCAAATAGAAGTGAACAACAAGACCAAACCATATTATATCAATAAAATCTGCAGGTCACTCACACTCGTCTACACCTTTCAGTCGGTGTGGTTGTCGCTCATATCTACACGTCGAGGCACTATACTGTATGAGGTTGTTGGGGTTTTTGTTATTCGGTACGTTTTTTTTTGCAAAGCCTCCGATTTATTTTGTGGTCACTGAGAAAGGTCTCAACCTCAAGGCTGGAAAAACAATAGTTTAAAACGATGATTTACAGCTCTTTTTACGGTCAATAACAATAAAATCCCAGTCCTAAACATGCACAGGCGTGTGAGTTAGAACCCAGTTTATCCGTGAAGAACTGTTTAAATAAGTTTGTGATCTTACTTTTTTCGCAGACTGTAAATTTCTCTCGGACATATTTGTGGTCACTCCTGTAAAAGAAGACGTGATTTATGATTCGGTTCGTTTCTCTGCAGCAACAGAAATGAAACCCAGGAGTGTCGATGGGTTTAAATTTAGACGCGTCGGTTGGATTTTTACTTTTCTTTTGTGGATTTTTTTGTTGCTTTTGGTTCATCCAGTTTGACTCGCCTCCTCCTCTCTCAGCATCTCTGTGGTCAGCGAGCGTTTAAAAGTTATGGATGAGCATACTGATTCCAACGATCACCCCCCCCCCCCCCCCCCCCCCCCCCCCCCCCCCCCCCCCCCCCACCACCACCACCACCACCTCATCCCCTTTTCTGTCCTAATAGGAAACAGGGCAGATTCATCCTCGGATCCGCGCTCCTCCCCCGGAGGCCCGTGATTGGGGATGTGTATGGTGGGGAGAAACCAGGGATGACAAATAAAAGCTGAACTCTTGAATGGCAAGGTTCTGCTTCCCGTGGCTCTGTTTGCAGCGTGGACCCCGGAGGCCATAGCCCCTCGGCCCGGGGGGTTGTCAGTTACTGATGGCGCTGTTGTTGGATCCAGTGTGAAGGGGCCGAAGAAGGCCCACCACAATCCCACTTGTTAAATAGCATGAATTAATGAAGTGGCAGAGCTGGGAACTTCCTACCCCTGAGCGACTCGGGCTAAAAAAAAAAAAAAAAAGAGCACTTCCTTAGCATTTCTATGGGCCCCCAACTTCTTTTCATCCTGTCGGGTTTTTTTCTTCCTTTTTTCTCTTCCCCCTCTCCCCCCCCCTCACCCTTCCACACCATCAAAATCTGTTTTAATCTTTTAATGTGAAGGATTAATGTTGTGTCTGACTGATGAGCAGTTTCAGCAAGTAGAAAATTAAATGGCTTGAGCTTATTTAAAGAGATATAGAATAGAATAGATTAAGACTTTATTGTTTTTATAACTAAATCTGGTTTGACAAAGTGTGGTAAAACAGCTCAAATCTACAAAGTTTCATAGCAACTCTTACAAATGTTATTTTATAAACCTTCACACTGTTATCAGTCTCACATACCTTATTATTAAGTGTAAACATCCAGAGGTTAGATTCAGGAAGAACTTTTTTCATAAACCTGCTCTAAGAAGTCCTTTATTTGTTTTATGCTCTCTAGTGGTGAACCTAAAGAATTTCTTTTAATTGTTGTATTATTTTTTCATAATCCTTTACACTACAGGCAGTTTTTAGTTATGCTTTTTAAGAAATGCAGCGTTTGCCTTTGTTTATATTCATAATAGTAAATAACCACAGGAATCTGCATAACTGATCATGCAATCCAAAATCAAAGGAGGTGTAAAAGTTTGTAAAACGACATTCATGAGTGATTTGAGATGGAAACAATCCACTTTGAGCTCCATCTCTCCTGTAGGACATAAACTCTATTTCTCCTAACAGAGGCCTTTCAGTGGAAAGTTTTACACGAAAACACATTTCAAAAATATCCTTTAGATGAGATGTGAATGTTTGTTCCTCCCTTTTTTTTTTTGCTTGTTCACTAAAATATATTTTGTGTCAACTTTGCCTCAAACTTCAAGCAGATTGTGCTTTCTAAAAAAATATTTCATCAACCTCCATAAGGAATAAAGCTCGCCTCAGCAGCAGGACAGCATTCCCGCGGTGCACTAGTCTCCATGTTTATTGCCGTTCTTCCTTCTTAATATATGTTATTTAATAAAACCCTAAAGATTTAGTTGCTTTTTACTGGTCTTATGTTACTTATGATGTCTACAGACTTGATTTAGAGATAGGCAAAGACACAGGAACACGTTTATAGCGCTGTAAACCGCCCCGGTGATGCTGATGGATAACAGCAGCACAGTGGCTCTGGTGCTGCTCGTGATCACAGGGAGTGGTCGATTTTAAATCCTCATCAATTTGCAAACACAGGATCACATTTATCAACTCTAAAGTGGAATAACCCAAGGAGAATTCCCACCTGAGGGAAGTTTCTTCTACTTTTGCTCTGACTCTGTGTTCCTAATTGTTCACGAGGCTCATACTTGTTGATTTAATGCACACTTAAAAGTGAGTGTTCGCACAGAGCGCGGCCGTAGGAGTCGACACCCATGGCTCCAAACAGGTTGTTCTCTTATTTTGTGCAAACGAGTCAATTTTATGGAGACGGATCGGCCTTTAGACCGTGGCTGCAGCCAGATCTGGCCCATCTCAAAGGTCTCTGCAGCCGATCCTGCAGTGAATCACACAAAGTCAAACTGAGGCCGCTGTGCAGATAACACAAACCACTTTGAGGTAAGAGGCGGTTGTCCACGAGTTCCCTAATGGCAGCGTGTTTATACTTTGAGTTTTTATCTGCTGTGAAGGGCCCTCCGCCTTTACAAAGACTGGAATTTCTCTTGTAAAAGCTTAATACTGGTGTGCAAGTTTCATAAATAAATAAATGTAAGGAATAATCAGTCATGCTGGGTGGAGAGACTGCAGGATGGCTGTGAAATGCATAAAAATGTGGCTTTGATGGTATCTCCTCCCTGGAGCAGACATCCGTGCAGGGTCCACTCCGCCGTGGAGGGAGAGAGTAAACACGAGCTTCGAGTCTCGCTTCATTTGCTCACTTTAGCAGCAAAACCCTATAAAGACTCTGATCCTGAGCTTTGATAGGCTGGTTTCCATCATACCTTTCTTTCAAGAGAGCAGCATTTGTGTGGCGACTGCAGCGAGGAGAGTAACTGATGTAGACGTTTCAGTGTCTGGCTGTTTAGTACTGTTGGGTATTGTTAGTGGATAATTATGGTTCATTTATTGAATGTTATTTCAAGCGTATCAGGTCTATTTTCAGCTTCATGTGGAAAACACAACATATGGTTGGCAAATAAACATCAACACTCATGCAGGAAGCAGAACTACTTTTATTTTCCAGTAGATCGCATCCAGAAATATAAAAATCGACATCTCCGTCTTCCTTTGAAGTCATGATGAATTGGTAAAATGGTAAAATTATTATATGTGAATAAACAGGAGTCAACAGTTGGGGACAAAAAGGTATATATTTAGATATTAATAAGAAAAATGTCTCTTTAATTTCCAAGAAGGCTTAAAACTAATACTGCAGCCAACCACAAGGGGGTGTTTTAGTCCTTTTCAGCATCAACTGCTGTGAGGAATTCCTCTGTCTAGTTTTTATGAGTGCAGATACTTTTTGACCTTTTTTATAATTTAAATTTCTGCAAAAAAAAAAATCTCACCTCCTCATCAGGGTTTTTCTCAGATTTAGAGGCAACGTTCTTAAAGGCACACCAGGCAGTTTTGGCTTGTTTTTAGCACCCCCTAGTGTCCGTTTTAAATCACTGTCATAAAAACAAACTGTCGACCCCTCCCCCCGATGTTGTTAATCATCAGATAAAGATTTTCTTTGTTTCTTTGGAGGCTCCGCCATGATGAGCACGATACAATAGATCTCTTAGCTCATATCTATGGTGTCTGTGTCTTCAGCTCGTCTGTCCTGAGCAGGTTCTGAGGTGGAAACATGGATTGCCGTAAAGCGTTACTGCTTCTCGCGAGATACGTGACTTTGTGAGACTTGAAAAAGTTACTTAGTGTGCCTTTAAAGTAAAAAAAAAATTATGATTGAAAAGCCAAATGTTTTGCTATTTTTGACTCTGAACAACAGAGGCTGCAAGAAAAAAGCTTCTGTCTAAACTGCGGCCCTCCGTTTGGAGCTAAAACAACATTAGCTTTGTTAGTTAATCACATAGCAGGTAAATATGGCAGCTGCTGGATCTAATCGTTAAGCATCATGTATAAAACCCACCCTGTGTGCAAGCAGCTGCTTGTGATTGTAATTCTCAAGTTTCCACTTTGTAAAACCTTAAATATACAAAGAGCTGATTAATTAGGCGTCTTAGCTTTAACACGTATGAACCAAACTTCTGGCAGAGTTTCGTTTAAATAAACTTTTCCAGGCATCACGTCGATTCTCTGACCACCAGCCTGTTAGTTTTGATACCACAGCGGTTCAAATACGAGTGGATCATCATAAGATAAAGGACCAGATGTAACCTGGACTCAGATTCACTTCCTGGTTCAAACATGCTGTGCTGGTTTTCACCTCCTCCACAGGTAGCGATGCTCAGTTGTGTTTTTTAGTCAAATGTGGGGGGGGGGGGGGGGGGGGGGGGGGGGGGGTCTCAGTGAGCACCCCTGTGTGAAGTTTATGAAATTATCTAATTAGGGCCTGCAGGATAGTGAGATAGAGATGAGAATGGAAAAGAAAGAGGCTTTTCTTTTTTTTTTTCCTGCACACAAACGGCCCTCTCCCAGAACCCAGCATGGATTAATCACTCTGTCTGGCCGAATGAATGGCCGCTCACATCCTTCAGGCCTGTTTTCTACAATTAACTCGTTAGACAATAAAACTCACGCCACGGAGTCTGCTCAGGCCTCCGCAGCCCGCTCTGCTCTGCTTCTACCTTCTGTCGTCCCCTCCTTACTAATTCTTCCCATCTTCACCCCCTTTAACTTACGGTTTTGGTATGCAGTCACTGTCTTGTTCCTTCTCTTATTTCTTTCATTTTTCACTCCTTTTCCCGCACTTTCCCTCCCGTTTGGCTGAGAAGGAGCAGAACCAGATAATGAGGTGATGAAAGGTCCCGGCCCATTAGTTACCGATGGAGGAGAGATCTGAATGGCTCTCGTGTTTTCACGGCGTCGAGTCAGTTGAGTCAAATCGCACGCGAGTAAACATGTTGACTCGCTGACTCGTGCAGCCGCACAAACACCAGAGAGACCCTGAACTCGGGAATAATGTTTTTATTAGGAATTTGCATGTTGCGGGCTGTGTTTCTGACGTTTTGATCGGTGGAATGTGCATTTGGTTTTTCTGGGAAGTGGAAATGACCCAAACAAAGTAAAGGAAGTGGGCGGGGTAGTGGGGAGCTGGGAGTGATTGGCATGAAATTAAATAAACATCGGTATTATGCGTTAAAAAAAATAACCCTCAGAATTACTTAAGCACCACAGCAAATAAAAACACATCATGCAATATGCTAAACAGCGTACGGCGTCTTTTTTCTGTCAGCTCTTGATTATTCTCCCTGTTCATGCTTTGCTCTAATCTCTGTCATCTAATTTAAAGAAATAGGAACCAGGCAGCCTGTTACATGAAGGAAGTTCTCGAGCAGTCAGATACTGATATGTAAAGTTCACAGAGTTCACTTTTTCTGAGCAGACCAGGAACAAAGCACAACACAATGGAGCTGATAAGTTATAAATAAAAATAATTAAAGGCAGTCACCAGCCCCATCCTGGCTATTTTAGCACATTTTTTACTTTTTCTATGATGTTTTTGGCCATAATTTAGATTTTTGAGTCAACATTAAATTCAGGAAACATTCAGAGGCAATGAATGCTCATCATCTGCTGCCTTTTCCTTTTGCCATCGTATTGAAAAATGATGGCGGTTTTGTTGTTTTGGTCAAATCTTAATATATAATCATGAAACTATAGTTGTTTATGTGAACGTCTACTCCAAAAGTAAATGCAGTCTCAATGATTACGTAGAGATTTCCCACTGAAATTAGTTTAATGGTTCATTAGATGTTTAGCAGGGTCGGTCCCAACATTTAATCCTAGGATTTTAAGAAAATATTTTGCAGGATTAGTTACTGTAGAGCTCGGCTCCGGGTTTGGAATGAGGAGGACTCCCAGCTGATCAAAGTTTAGCTCTGAATTTGAAAATCGTGGCATTTTTTGTGTTTGCACATAGACAAAAACATAGGAAGTAGAAAAAAATAATGTCATTGTTCATCCCTGTTATTTTAATATAGTTTTTAAATTATAATGTTGAGGTGACATTAAAACAGACTTACTAAAAATAAACGAGCCTATAACATTTTTAGCTTCTTAAGTGAGAAAATGGACTCAAACATGAACAAAACCAAACTCAGACTCATGAATAAAATGCAACAAATCCAAACATGCAGACCGATGCAGACAGTCAAGTTGTCAGAGGACAAACAGTGACTTGTGTCCAGCTTTACGGTCAGTCAAATCCCCGGAGAGTCCGCGTTTACTACCAAACAAATAACAGGAAGCCTTGCTGCCGGCGCTGTGAGACTTTCAACAATCCCCACCCTTGTGTTTCATTCCGTCCCTTCTTCTGCTGACTTGACTTTACGACCTCCTTCGGCCTCGTGTCGCCTCGGCCCGACGTGGTTTGACACCGAGCCGTGGCGCTGGGTATTGTTTCACTTGCATTGTGGCTCCGGGACTGTTTGTTTGTGCAGTTCCTGCCTAAATTAGAAGCAAAGACCAAAGATGGAAAAGTAGTAAACAGAAAACTTTTACAAGTTGTAGAAGGTTTTGATGGAAAAGACTGTAAAAGAGAGGGAGTGTAGCTGCTCCGGATCAGGACTGTGACTCAGGATCTTGTTTCCATCTGAGACCCGTCTCGTCTGAGTCAGACGCAGGTTTTAAAGCAATCTTTGTGTTCTTTTGAGTCATTTGTAAAAGTGACCCACTAAAAGCTCGTCTCCCTTTGAAGTTTTCAGTTTCAGTTGAAAGCTGTCACTTTTCTTCACATCACAGCAAACAGCTACGTCCCTGAGTCACTTGTCCTTCCATGAACGGTTCTGTGAGTGATAACAGAGCCAGCTGTTTTCATCAGACAGACAAAATCACATTTTTGATTCAGTGTTTCTTAATAACCTTTCTTTGTCTAAACAGATCGTGTGCACAACTTTGGTTTCACGCAGCCACAAACCAGGAAATTAGTGTATTTTATTTTAAGGTTAGAAACGTTCATCTAGTGTTCTGTAATGTGATGGAGCTGCTAGCTTGGTTTTTTCATGCATTTCGGGGAGGAAATGGTTAAAAAATAGCTCCCAAAACATAAACCACAACTTGTACAACAAGCTCAGTGAAAGGCTGCAGCAATAACTGGTGGGAGGGCAGTAAAATGTTGACGTATTAGAAGAAACACTGAGGCTTTGGCTAAAGGTTTTATACTGAATCAGTTCGCCAAACTGGCAGATTCTTTTGAGATTTGTTTATTTCTTTGAAAAGTTGAACACAGCTGAGCATTCTGGAGGTCAAAGGTCATTATTGTTATCCATCTCTTTAATCAACACTTTAAATATAAAATCCAGCTTTTCGCTCATATAAACTCATATAAATCCACTCATTTATCTCATAAAATCAATTTATTTAAAGTCTGTTTCCGTTTTGCTAAGTTCGTAACTGTTTGTTTTATTTAGCAGATTTTCAGACCCCTCTGGTGATTTTTTAAACAGCAACTAGCATTAAATCTGGTACTTTTTTTTTTTTTTTTTAGTTATTATTAAAGATTTTAGGGAGCTAACACATTGTTCTTAATGAGCACTGGTTACAGAGAGCAAACATTTCAAATATTTACATTTTTATGAGGTTTTTTTTTAATATCTTGATCTCAAGCCGTTTCAATCAGTAATTCTCCCAGTGCCTGATGTATTTAGGACAGTAATACCAGTAGAGATCCTGTCTAACCATTTAATGTTCAAAAAGTTTGGTTCATTTTCATCTCAGCTTCTCAAAAATGCGAGTGCTGGACTGGGAGCGCTGTACGAAGATCAAAGTGGGCGGAGCAACATAAGATCAGCTAGTTTGATTAAATTCTGTGTTTTTTCTCTAGAGCTGATTTTACAAACACAAAGATCAAATAGGAGCTGCACCGTCAGCCTGTTTAACCATCAAAGCTCATAAAATCTATGGAAAATGACTCAGATGCTGGAGCTTAAATTCATCATCCCCCTCTCTCCCCAAATAAATCCCAATCCCCCGTTTATGTCGCTTTTTGTTTGGTTTTAACAAAAGACTGCAGTCCCGACAAGACGTTAAACCAAACATGGAGTGTGGGCTCCGGCGTCCTGATGTTTCAGACTTGATGAACATGAACCGACTTTGGACAATGTCATCAAAAATAGAAATAAACAGCCTGACCGTGCAAAGGCGGAGAGGTTTGGAAACCTGATTACAGGCCTTCGATTTCTAGCCCACACTTGACCAAAGAATCAACATATTCGCTGTATAACATTTCAAGAATAGATGAGAAAAGAGACCAAGCTTCGAAGAAAAAAAAAACATGTAAAGAACGAGTGTTTAACAGAAAATAGCATTACTCTGGGACTGCCAGGTCCGCGGTGTTTGCCAGTAACAACACTGAGGGGAGTCTGCTGCACTCCTTCTTGGACAGATTACATTTACAACCTTTGTTGAACTCTACCCAAGAAGGGAGGTAAAAAAATAACCGCTGTCACTCTTTTGGAGGCAGCATGGTGCAAACACTCCACTCTTATCTCACCACTTTTAGCGTCTTCTAAAAGCAGATTTTCCTCATGCAGGGTACTCCGGGTAAAGTTTTTATCCTCTACTTGTTCCCTCGGTTTGACTTATCGAGGATAAATGGCAACTGCAATCTGTGTTTATTTTTAAATGTGCGCGCCCGCCTGTTCGTGTGTGAGTGTAGGTGAGATAATGCAGAAGACGTCATCTGAGGCTGAGATTACATTTAGACCCAACTGAATGAATCACTTGAGGGTTATCTTTACTCTTTAAGATAACGGGGACAGTTCTCAGACTCCCACACTCTCACCGCTCCTCCATCTTCACCGTCTTGGATCCAACCTGCGTTTCTGATTGTGAATTAAAGTCAGTAATAAGGATTTCCCCATTCCTGCAGGAGTCAGCCTGGACAGTAACTGACCTGTTGAATCATTTAAATGCCCCCAGATTGAGCCAGGAGGCGCAGAAAGTTCACAGGATTCATTGGACTGTCACATTTGGGTTTGCTAGCTCTGTATATGCTACAACGGCCTCAAATGTCTCACTGTCAAGAGTCAGCCAGTGAGTTACTCTCCAAAGACAAATGGCAAAACTGGAATACTACTTATTTTCTTAACCCTGGCCAAAGTATAATGAACATCTGCAAAAATTACACATCTTAATAAGATTTTCCAAACAGCCTTCCACAGATTGTTTGACGTCAGTTTTCTCTCTTTTTTGTTGCCATTTTTTGCCCTCGATTTCACTTTGCTGCCTTAA
The DNA here is from genome assembly GCA_006937965.1 of Callopanchax toddi. Taxonomy (NCBI): domain Eukaryota; kingdom Metazoa; phylum Chordata; class Actinopteri; order Cyprinodontiformes; family Nothobranchiidae; genus Callopanchax; species Callopanchax toddi. The sequence continues at coordinate 265,162 of SSNR01000330.1, forward strand.
AAACTTTCCCCCTTTTTTCCTCCCAGGCCTTTCCTCTCACGGTGACAGACACCATTCATTAGTGCTCCGTATTTGTTCATTCTGCTCAGCTCTTTCTAAACAAAGTGGATGAAGCAAATGTCCAGGAGTGTCTGATGGCCTCTCCAGCTGTTGACGCACTAATTGCAAATCTATCTTTCTTTGGCCTTGATGGATTTTTGAATACAGTTGCCGAGGAGACGATGCATGTGGAGTTATAGTTAGCATATATCAGTCCCTGCTTTTACCACCTGTCTGTGCATTTAGCACAATCTTTCATGATGGATTTTAATGAAACTTTGAGAACATGCAGCTGATTAACTTTATGAATCAACCCGAATTCGGATGAGCGCCACAGCTACTCAGCAATAGCACTAACTCAGTCAGCTTTATGTGCATTAAGCTAACGTTTGGTGTTATAGTAGCTGAGAGTCATCCCCAACACATGCTTACTGTGAGGTCTTGTAAATGTCTTCTAAATTTGGCCAAATTTGATTCCAACTGCCTCATTTCTGAACATGAGATGATTCGAGTTGAAACCTCTGCGTGAAGCGAAGTGGACGACGTGCATTCCTTCGATAAATGTTAGGATTTCAATTGATAAATAGTTTTCTTCACCAAACACAGCTGCAAACTCCAATTCTCTCCCTTCCCCTCCAGTTGCCGGTGCTCCAAAAAAAAATGAAAAATGATAAATAAAATAAAACTTTGCGGATAAACGTTGGTGTCCGTCACCACCTGAAACCACTCACCGTGTGAGCTACAGTGCCTGTGGACTACCATTTGACCTTCCTCGGTGTTAAATTATCGAGCAATGGCCCGTTTCTGATTTTTTATTATATTTTTGAATAGTTTGAGTTTGTTTTTAGGACTTAACATTAAATTCAGAACAGTGTTGCTTAAACGACCAAAACCACATCCAGCGACTTGAGGGAGCACTAAATTCACGTTTAGGCTCGATGCGTTTGGTGAATGTTGACTCGGTGTCACTGTGTTAATGAGGATTTACCTCCATGTACTGAAACCGCTCTCCTGCTCGGTTCCCCCTGGTATGCAGTAATAGCTCCAGAATGTAAAGCACAACACTTGTCATTTCTTAACTGATTAATCCGAGGCACCTCATGGCGCCATAAGACCCTTAAAAATCCAGGAGTGTGTGTGATACACTCTAATCACTGTGCAACAAAGAGCCACAGTCACACAATGTGATTGGAAACTGTATCAACTCAAGCTTTTAGCAGACATTCATTAATACATTTTGCACAATAGTGAGAAATTTGACACCAAGTGTGCTCAGACTGGAGTTTGTGGGAATAAAAAAAGAAAGAAAGATTGTATCTGAACTCAGCATACAGGCTCACAACAGCTCTGGTTATTTTTAGTCTATAAAAAAGTCATTAAGCCTAAATAAAATCAGAAAGATTTATAATAAATTATGATCTGAAAAGAACGTCTGACCATTAAAAATGTCTCATTTGAAGTAGATAGTGAGTGAAAGGTTAAGAGACGTCTAAACAGTGGAAATGCCTGAAGCATCCAGCTTGTTCACTTCAAAAAAAATAAAATAATTAAAAAACAGATCTGACAACTGTTTGGCAAATTTTCCTCCTAGTAAACACTTTCTGGAGCTGCTTGGAGTCTTTTTGACAGTTGGGGGATTTTGAAAGAGTTCTCTGCTCCTTCGAGGTCAGCCCAAAGGTTTTGGATGTTAGAATTTAAGGGAGTTTCAAGTGTGTTTAAAAAATACTGTTGCCCTAAATTACACTCTTATTTTGTTTTCAGATTTTCTTGTTATTGAGGGCATACAGCTCCTCTATCAGTAAAATATGAGCACCAAGATGATCTGTTTTTTGCTTCTTTTGATCTAAATCATACATTTGCTCAATGATGCTGAAAATATAAACAACCTTGCAGGATTTTCTTTAATAAATAAAGTTTGTTCGGATGTTATTTTTCATATTTCTGCTCATGAGATGCATTCATCCAGTACTGGGTGGAAAAAAATGAACTTTTTTTAAAATAAATCACTCCTTTGGAATGTAGGCCTATGTCAAAACTGCAAATCAATCAGTGTGAATCTCATGCAAATGTTTTAATTTACAAGTTTTTTGCACTCAGAAAGTCTCACTCCTTCTCAAAGATTGTCCCCAACTCAGAAAACTGGTTAATTTTTTAAAACATGTTGCAAATTTGATGAGGGTGAGGTCCTGCAGCTCACATGAGAACTTATCCAGGCACTTTGGAAAGTTTGTGAATTTGTTGTCATATCCCAGTGAGATACAGACTTAAAGATATTTCCTAACAATATCTGAAGGAAAGCTGCATAATTTAAGTTTTTTTTTGTTTTTTAATCATATTTATACAAATTAATGAGTGCAATAATGTTGCATAAAATGTCAAATAAATGTTTAATTTGCCAATAACATATTTTTTGTCTTTAAACAACCTTACTGTTCATTAACAGAAACTTTGATTTGGAGTGCTAAAACTTTTCCTTGTCACTCTGTAACAATGGCCCTTCTGTTTTAATGCGCTCACTTTTTTCTCTCACACTTTCTGTGAACACATTGTGAGTCTGGACCATGTCCTGCTGTTTCACTGAACAGAAATAATCTGTGCAAACAGGAGTGTTACCAAAGAGAGCGCAGAACCAAATTTACTCATCCATGCTTCACAAAGATGTTTTTGTCCCTGCCTTTTATTATGTTGGGGATAAAGACAGGTGGACTTCAAATCAAATCGGAGTGTTTGTATAAAGGAGTGATTGAGTGGGACAATGTGTTTGTTAGAGAAAAAAATAGGAAGAACAAATTAGATACAGTGTTTTTCGAAATGAAACCGATAGGCGTGTAAACCGCATCTGCTAATGCTATCAAATAACCGTCTGTCTGCTCGGCCCTCACACCTAACAGCTCTCTTGTTAAAATTCCATCCATGGATCAGTCTAGTCACACATTTCTCACACTGATCCTTTCCTGGTTTGGATCCTTGGTTTGGCAGAAAATAAGCAAACCAGCAGTCACCGGCATGAGATTATGGCTGAATCTTCTCACGGAGCGACAAAAACCTTTCAGTCTCTTTGGTGTTTGCTTCACGTGAGCATGTTTGGCTTTCAAGTAATGAGCCCGATCTCTAAAGGTGCCCAGCAGGCTGGAGAGTGCATTAGACAATTCCATTCTCCGTCTGGCTGACCCTAATCTGGATTAGTTGATTTTCTTTACCTGGATTAACAGCTTGTGGTTCAATTAAACATCACGCAGCCCAATGAGTTTGAATTGTGGCATTACGGAGTGCTGCAGGGAGGTAGAAGCAGAGCTGAAAAAGCTCCAACCTCAATGTTTCCTCCGTGGGAATCTAAGTCTGAACTGTCCGGCCAAACCATCTGGCACAGAGAGCTCTTCTCTGTTTTTTATTCCATAACCTCGCTAGGGTTGAGCACTATCATGCTAAGCAAAATTACAACGCTTATACGCAGCAGTTTGCAAGTTACAAAGTCGCTAGTTATGAAAATGTTTTTTATTTTTTGTTAAAATCATGACAAAATTAAACTAATGAATTAGCTAAAATAGCTTTTTAGCTTGATTTCTAGCTTGTAATATATTCAAACAAACTATACCAATAGCTTGGTCTTATGTGAAATTAATGTGTGGTTTTAAATAGGTTTTATAAAAGTTATATTCTTTACTTGTCTCATTTTTCTGTAAATTAACAGTTTTTTATATGCTAGCCGTGATATCTGATTCTATAAAAAAATATGTATTCTTTCAATCCTGTATTTCTGTTAAATCTTTGAGACATCAAACTATGTGCTGAGGAGTAAAGTTATTCATAAACAGTAAATATCAAAAGTCCAGTGTTTTTATCTTGATTTCCTAGCTTGTTAGCTAGCCATGTTTAGCTAAGTTTGCTATTATTAGCTTGTTTTCTCAAAATACTTTCTTTGTACATATAAATTGGTTCAAATTTGTGTAACATTCTATTTTGTAGTTGTTGTTTTTTTAATTTCCAGAGTGCTACTTTTGCTAGTTTTTAATCCTTCTGGTTTTGTCTCAATATTAGCCGTCTAACCACGTTTAGCTAATCTCGTGATGCTAATGATAGCATCTGCTTGTTAGCAAAATATTACATGAACCACTGGATGAATATTGAAGAAACTCTCAGAAAGTTCTCTCTAACTCAGTCAGTTATAAAGCGATTAAACTCAAACCTGATGTAACAATAGCCAAAAGTATTTTTCAAGATATTGTCCGAGTGTGTAGAGATTTGGTGATTTTTAAAGATTTAACTCATTCAGTTTTTATTAGAGCTGCTGTCAAACAATTTGAGCAATAAGAAGGTCTGCTATTTGTTCAGTGAGAACACTTGAATTAAAAGCCCCTCTTAAATAATAATGTAGGTAGGATTAGGAAAGCACTTGACCACTAATTGAAGCTACATCTGGTCGATTATAAAGCTGAGACTTGCCAGCAGTGTGTGTCTGATTTTAAAGGTACCTTCCAGGTGTGAATGTGTTTAGCTGTTAAAATGTGAAGCGCACCACTTGCATGTCAGCGCAGCAAAACCTCTCCCTGGGTGGAAAGATGAGAATTCAATGGTCCACTGATGTACGGAGCTTCGCGTCAGATGGAAATTATATCACCCTAATAGAAAATAAACCCCTCGCTGTGTGACAGTCTGGTGTGCTAATTTCTTTCAGGATGGAGCCGTGCAGCGCTGTAGCATTTATTTTGTTAGAACTCTCCAGTTATTTTTCTTAACTTTTGGTCTATTGTTTAAACAGGTTGGAATAAACACTTGTGGCCAAGAGCTGGATTTACTTGAAACTTGAGCTACATGTCAGAGGAATCTGAAATGAAAGAGGAGCCCCTTAGTGCCGTGGAAAAATAGAAACAGGAATTAAGTCCAACAGACAGAGAAGATAGACTGATGTGCATGTGAGTGAACAAAGCTGACATATATTTTTATTACTTTGCATTATGTGGGAGTTCTTTTGGAATTTAATACTTCCCAAGCAGATACATTAGCATCTCATCCATCACAGGATTCCTAAAGAGACAGATAACATTACACATCAATAAACGTGCACCTAGTAGGAAAAGTCTAAATCAAATCAGCAAAGGCTGAAACATTTTAATATTTGTTCCTGACTGTGAGACAAATTCAGAAGTTTGCATGTTAGGTAGAATTAAACTATAGAGCTGAATTTACCACAATAACACCATAAATGAAAGTTGTAACGTTTTAGAGAGGTGGTGATTTAAGTTTATGAACATCAAAGCTACAGACTGAAGAGGTGTTGAGTTGTTCTGCATAAAACAGAGTGTTAGATTCAACTGGTCGTTAGCAGGACTAAATAATGTATACCAACTGAAATTTCACAAAAGAAGAATACCCTTACCAATGATATTATCAATTAACACAGGAACACTGAAATGGTCTCTTTTTAAGATTAAAGGCCTAGCAGATCCACTTGAGTTATAGCCATGTTCTATGTTTACTAATGTTGACTTCAACAGCTGTCACACAATCAGTAAATACTCGGAATATATGTTATGAATTACTCTCATCCGTCACATCAAATTTTAGCTCAATATTTGTAAAACTTATAGCTAATTTTGCATTTCATTATTTTGATTAGCTGTGGCGGCCATCTTGAATTGGACTAACTCCAAACGTTAAACACCGGTAGACAGGGGCGGTTCTAGGTGGGGGGGAGTGGGGGCAGTGCCCCCCTGTCGGCAAGCTTGGCCCCCCTGTGGCCCCCCCTGCTTAAAGCTGAGTCTCAGGCCCTAGAGACTGAAATGATAACCAAGAGATCAAAGTATTTTTGCAAAATAGTTATTGTGTCCAAAGCAACTTTAGCTGAACTGTTGTTATTATATTGCTGTAATTATACAGACAAATTTGAAATACTTGAAGTCAGTGTTTGCAGTTTTTTGTTTTAGATTGTGTCCCTCTAAAAAAGCAGCTCCCCCCACATGTTGGCCTAGAGCCGCCACTGGCTATAGGTATTCATCTGATGAGGACTTTCTGAGAATTTCACTAGCGATGTGACGTTCATGAACGAGTCGAATCTTTCGAACAGCTCCTCACTTTGAACCTTGTAAAGAACCGTTCATTTTTTTGTATTAACTGTGACGTTTGAGGCCGGGAGGCAATATTCAACGACACCGGCTCTTTATTTAAAATCAGTGAGCATCAACCCATCCGTTCTATCGGGGAAGCTAATTAGCGATGCACACGTAGGTGTTGCAACAAAGAGTGTCCCCAAACATAGTTCCACATGACATTTCCCTTTCAAAATATTGCAAAAAATTAGAATAGAGCCAGTTTTTTGAACGGCTCCCTTCAAAGATCCTTAAATCCCATCACTAAGTTTCACTAACATGTGGTTGATGAGATACTTTGGTAACAGCCACAGAATTGAGGACATTCACAGGCAAAAACATCATCACCACACTTTCATTTTCCAGCAACAGGAGAGTAGCAATACATTGAAACAAAAGACCTGTTTGATTTTCGTGGCTCACTCGTGTGTTCTGCCCTCTTTCCTCCCCCCCCCTTGCTGTCTGCCACATTGTGCCAAGTGGTTGATTTCATCCATGCATGCCGGCCTGCAGCCATTAGGGGGGGGGTTAGGAGGGTGGAGGTGGTGACTGCTCCTGTCGCTGACTAGATCATGTGTGACACTGTAAGCCCTTTCACCCTGGCACAGACCTTCTTAAATCCTCTTCTCTGCACTGACTGACAGCAGCCAGACGTTCTCCAGCTTAAACACAAGGAGCTGTTTTTCTTGTCTTCTTTTTTCTTTTTTTTTTTTTCACCTCCTGCTCCGCACGACGTCTGACAGTCAAACCGCAAATCCACAGAAAGTCATAAAAGTGGTTCTGACAGTTTGTGGGTAAACGCGGCGTTTGTTACGCTGACATTTCGTGGACGTTCTGTTAGAACAGTCCCCAACATCTGATTTTAAAGCATCGTACACGCTTTAGCCGCGCGTGTATTCGTGTTACCCAGAGATGTTCAGTCTAAACACATCACAAGCCAGTTGTTCCCATGGCAAGTTGTTTAAAAGGTTGTGTAAATGTTGAATTAGTTCGCCACTCCTTAGAGCCGTGTTTGTGTGTCTGTCTGGGCGCGGACTGGCTGTTGGACATCTTGTATATCTTTTATTTCATCTACACACTCGTAGCCACAGATATTGATAATTACTTGTGATTTTGTTGTTGCCGTTGCCAGACTAAACACTAGTAAACATCAAAGCTCGCTTTAGACTTTTAGGTTTGGAGAAACCTTTTGTTTGACTGATTTTCTGGTTTCTCGAGATCAAAACTCTTTTTGTTGTTGTTTGAATATTTCTTTGTGTCCGGTTCCTGTTGTTTGGGCTGTTTGTCTGTTTTCAGAGTGAAACTTTGCAGGGTTTATTTAAAGCAGCCAGTCATCAGAAAGAAGAACAGAAGTTTTGTGCTCCTCTTTTCTTCTCCTGATCCACAATATAGATGTCAGAGCTGCAGGAAAGGTCAACGAACAAATGACACCCTTGTACTAAACTGCGGTTTTGACCCCATTGTAACCAAAGGGCTCCCACAATGCAACTGCTCCGAGGTATAAATCATCACCTCCTGACCTCGTGCGCTGACCCTTTAAACCCTGGAGGAAGCCTAAAGGTGTTATGGATGATAGCAGATACTGAGCGACTAGAGGAGGGGAGTAAGGAGGAAAAAAAGTCTTGGAGTATTTGCTGCTTCCTCCTTCTCATGGGGTGTCTATGGACCTTTTATGAGTTGACAATTAATAGTCTCTGTAGGTTTCCTGAAAGGAGAATTGAGACGGATTATGTCTCGGCCATTTGGCTGCATTCAAGCGTGCCGGCAAACAAAAAGGAAGAAGAAGAAGAAGAAAGAGCGGCTGTGATTATCCTTAAGGCTGTTTTTGAGGCAGACAGAGGCCTGATGGGAAGGCCCGCTTGTTCTCACACAAATACAACACGGACCAGAAAACCAGACATCTAAAACACTTTAAAACAGTCATCTTTTAGCAGCTCCTCTTAATGCGCGTCGCGTCGCTTTGGGACCGTGAGAGGAAACAGATCGTATTGAGCCTGACGTTTGTTTGTTCCTGCTCGACGTCTGAAGGCAGAAGTTATATTTTCTCCTTTCAGTAGCCGCAGAGCGACATGCTATACGTCGGACTCTTTTTTTTTTTTTCCTGTACAGACAGCGAGGCATTGATGTTACGGCCGGCCAGTAAATCAAGAAGAGGGTGCCTCAAATTATGTTGAACTTTAAAAGGAATGAGAAGTGAGGCTCTTGCTCTGTGGAGAAAGTTTTGGCTCGCATCTGTAAAAACACGAGGATGAAACTGGAAATAACCATGAACAGTGGGAGATAATGAAATGTACAGGCACTGCAAGTTTTCCTCTTTAAAACAAAAAAACAATCCTCTAATGATGTCCTAGAATTCGTCTTTGGCTACTGATTTTTTTCCCAAGCTTCTTTTTGTCTTGGAGGCTGAAGTGCATACAAATGGCTTGTTAATTAAGATGGATGGTACTTCTAAAGCGCTCATCTTCATGATAATAAGACAAAGTTTAACACGTGAAGCCTTGTAAGACCTCCTTGTAGTGTGAAAGTACTTGTGGAAGTTTGTGTGCGGTGCAAAACGGGGGAAGGGTGGTTTTCACCGGCACACATGTATGAAGGAGCATGTCATCGCCTAGCATGTGATTGGTGCACAGTTTGTGTTTTCTCCCATCTGTGTGAGAGAAAGAGGGAGAAAGAGGCAGAGCTGTCCAGTCTGTGTCCATGAATGGCCTCAGCGGGGGGGGGAAACTGTCCCACATTGTCCACTTATCTGGCAGGAGGGTGTTTTTTTACACCACCTCATGTTAAATTCATCATCGTTTTTTTGCTCAACAGAATGTTTCTAAATCAGGATTTCTTGGCAAAACTTTTTCCTGCCAAAATGTAAATGGCAGCGGCAGATCCAGAGGAAACGTCATGACATTGAATGGAAGTGGAGTGAAAGTGGAATAAGGTATTTTTTGGCTCAGGAGGTATAGTGTTGAGTCATGGTGTAAAATAAAAGATTGCGGTAGTTATTTTTATAGTAGTTTCAAAATTATGTTACCTTGTACTGCTAATAACAACAGAATATTTGAATTTTTTTACTTCTATATCCTGTTCTGTCCCATTGGAATACAACCTGGTTATAAAGGCAGCTTAGTTACAGATTAAATGTGAAAGTTTCAAAACAAAAAGAACAGAAACCAAGAAGAAGTTTACATATTTATATGAGTTTAAACGAGGCGTGGGTTAAAGACGAGGTGAAAAGTTAGAGACTACGTTGAACATGTTTCATCGTCTGTCAAAGCTAAAAGGAACGAGGCTTTTACAACTGTTTAATCATGTGGAAGTGGCTGATGGAATTCTGAGAATTAATCCACGGGATGTGCAGCATATTTGATTTGATCTACTTTTGATCTAAGAGGTGTTTAAAGGCACACTAGGACGTTTTGGCGTAGCACCCCCTAGTGTCCGTTTTAAATCAATCAGTGCGTTTACATGCAGTCTAGAAAACCGAATTATTGCCTTAATCGACTTAAGTCGGTTTTTTCAAATGAACGTAAACACGTTAGTCCGGCTGAAGTCGAACTGGATCTAATTGAGCTAAAGCACCCAGATAATGCGGTTGTCGCTCGACTTCCTCCTCCATGTAAACAGCTTAGCCGAGCTAATGCCGTCTGGGCGCTCCTCCTCCGAGAGTGACGACACCGCGGAAGCGGGAATACAAACAAATCAGTAGCGGTAAAAGACGATAGCAGCAAAAACAAACGGACAGCGTGCCAGCGCTGGGTACACGAAGACGCCCGATCAAATTCGTGGCCGATAGAAGCGTTTAGAACAAGAGTTTTTAAACGCCAAGAAAACAACTAGCAGAACACCGCCAGGAAAGGGCGCATGTCGCCCCCTATCGTAGCGGAGTGGAGCGAACTTCATTTGAGAGTTCAGTTTTCTAACAGACATGTAAACTAGGATAAAGGCTCCCAGTTTATTAACATAAGATCGACCAGACCGATCTAGCTCGACTTAGATGTGCATGTAAACGCACTGACTGTCGTAAAAACGAACTGTTCCCCCTCCTCTCGCTGTGCGCTCGTGTTTTCAATCATCAGATAAAAGTTTAATTTGTTTTTTTGGGAGGCTCCGCCATGATGAACACAGTCCAATAGATCTCTGAGCTCATATCTATGATGTCTGTGAAGATTAAAAAATATGAAAAAGTTACTTAGTATGCCTTTCATGGGACCTGGTATCATAGCTGTTAATATGATTAATGACTTGAAACACAATGTACCGGTAAGTACCGGGAGGTATTTTATCTAAAACAATGCCTTTTCAATAAGTAGCAGCATGCATATGCATCTTCTGTGATGTAAACAAACATCCTAACGATTTATCCAAAGTGACGAGTATGTGAGTCTGCATTTGTTGCACAATGCACTCGAGTCTAGTCGTTTTAGTAAACATGACATCTGCATGCAGAAAATGTCACCGTAGTCCAACACAGAGAAGATTGAAGTTTGCGCGAACTGAATATAAAGTATTTTTAGTTCAGTGAATTGGACCAAAACAAGATGCTGAGTACAGACTCATAAAGTTATTGAAAATAAAGTTTTCGTACTTTATTTTGCTGCGCTGTTTTCGACTTTTTCATCTCCATTGGAAACATCCAACAGTCAGAGGTAAAGCAGAACAAACTTTAGGTTTGGTATCAAATAAATAACTTCTCAGGTTTGAACACAAAGAATTTGATACAGCTTTCAAATGAAACAATACATCTAAACGCTGCCAGTGAGCGACAGAGCTGGGTGATCATTTACGCTGGCTGGCCTCTGCCCGTGACCTCTTCAGCTGTTGTTTTTTAAGCTCAGAACAAAAGAAAATTATAGGTTGAGTTCTGGTTTGTTTTTTTAAGAGTTAGACAATATAATCACGACAACAGCTCTCATGACTGCAGAGCTGGAACCATCAAATAATCAGTAGCTCAGAATAAAGTCTGATAGCAGGTAGAAACAAACATTTCACCGTCACTAATTCTATTAACTAAGTTTGGCTTCTTTAAGCATTTTAACCGGAGTTTTCTAAGAAAGCAGCCAAATAAAGTCAATCAACTGATTTTTGTCACAGAGAGCAAAACTTCCACTAAAACCACTAATTGCTATTCTTTATCAGTTTGTTTTTCTATGTAATGGTCAGCTTAGGTGAAACTTCTATTTCTGTACAGCGTTGAAATGGTTACCTTCCCTTTCTGTAGCTCCATACCCAACAGTCTCATCTGACTGCGTGTGGTGTGTCTTTTGTTTTTTTATTTTTCATTTTTAAAGGGGAACGTTAGAAAAAAAACTTTAATTTTTTTTTGCAAAGTAACAAAAAAGTAACAACAGTTCATTATCTAAGATTCAAGTAAAATAACTTAAAATGTTAAAAATAAACTTTTTTTCTTCATTTTCCCCAAAATCATCTCATTTCTTATTTGATCAGCAGGAGTTTTGGGGGGCAGTTCAGTTTCCTCCTGGAGCAAAGGTCAGCTGCAGATCTGACTACCCCCCCCCCCCCACACACACACACACATATATAAACACACTCCTCCCCCACTCTATTTCTGCTTTATGGTGATGTTTTCAGGGGTTTTCACATAAACAGGGTCTACAGGGGGTGCCTCAAGCCTTCACACAACAATCTGAGTCCTGTTTCAAATTAAAACTGGTTTCTACATCACACATATATCTGTGTGTGTGTGTGTGTGTGTGTGTGTGTGTGTGTGTGTGTGTGTGTGTGTGTGTGTGTGTGTGTGTGTGTATACCTGACTTGTTATCCTTAATTTCTCCACTCACTCATGTTTAAATGAAGTGTATTTTCCCATGTCTCAGTGCAGCTTGCATTAGATTAGCTCCTCTCTAAATCAAAAACTGAACATTATAAGAAGTTTGACAGCGAGCCCTTTGTGAAGACATTCGTCTTAATTACTGCTTCAAACCTCCCAGAAAGGAGACATATGGGTGTTATGTTTCCCTATATTTAATAGAACACCTGAACAGATAAATCAGAAAATATTTCATTTTTTTTTAAATCGCCCACCATAAGAGTATCAACACTGGAAATCAGAGCTAATAAACCGATCGTTAATTGTTCTACTGTCGGTTACGGCATCAGCGTTCTGCAAGATTTTAGGTCAAATCCAAACAGACATCAGTCACTGATGTGCTTTTCATCCTCTGAGCTCCTGGAAATCTCAGGCATCCATCATTTTTCTGAGAAAGTATGAAACTGAAACCATAACGGCCTTTAAAGAATCCTGCAGCAGTTCCAGAAGGCCTGGAAACCAACGCAGACGTCTGATATCTCCTGTGTGTCACGGAGATGGAAGATTTATCAGTTCAGTCATCCTAAAGGAAAAGTTCGTGTACCAGGATGTGTGGAATAATGGATGGTTATAATAACAGACATACTGTGTGCTGGAACATGACAGTACTTTCACAGTACTTTATTAGTTAATACCGGTATGTAAGTTCAGATGGCTTGAATTTGACTTCTTAGTACTATTTATTAATTTTTACTGCGTAAATGCAGTGCATACATTTCACTTAACTAGAATTTTTGGGGGCATTTCTTTGTCCAGATTCCAAAAATGCCCATTTTTGGTGTTTGAAGCGACTAAAAGTCTATAAATCCTTGTTTGAATCTGTTTAAGGGAGTTGCACGAGCAATTACTAGAGGCTTTGTTTCTCGGTTTCTCTCTTTTCCATGGTCTGTGGGGTTTGAACGCAGTAATTTGAGGTAATTGTGGCGAGCGCTCAGTGATAAGGTTGCAGACTCGCGGATTTAGTGGCACCGACGTCGAGAAAGAGAGGCGGCCGATACGGTCGCCTTCCGCTTTTAGGAAGCCTTTAAAAAAGACAGACAACTTGATAAAGAGAAAATACATTTCTTACCTCACACCTTCAAAGCATAGTTTCCCCACAAATAGGCTAATTATTTTGTTTTCTAGCTTTCATCTCACGAGGAGAAGAGAATGCTTGTTTTGATGTTCTTCTAACCTTTCAGTCCGTGGATTTAAAGCGTGCTGCAGCTAATAGGCTACAGCAATTTGGGTGATGGCTTTGAATTGTGCTCCAGCTTCAAGGAGAGCTAAATCTTGCCTTGACTCCATTAGGTCTGCTGTGATCTTTCACAGGGTCTGATTTTACTTTCTCACAGGTAAGAGTAATTGGGAGGGAGCGGCGTCTGCTTCGGGTGAAGAAGGCTGCTCTCCACGTGGTCAGATACAGGACTATTAAAACTGGCAGTGCGTCATGATTTGTTCCCACTCTGCTGTGTGCAGAGATCCCATATGAAACATTACCTTGGCCCATATGACCTGCCGGGTTATTCACTCTGCTGGATTATATATCCCACCAGTAATACTCAGAGGGAACCTCTTTTGGCAGGGGTTTGTGGGGGGGCTTGAGGGGGGGTGACTGTAGACAAACAATCTTTTAACAGTTGGTGAAGTGGTCCACAGAGAGGACAGTGATCCTCTTTATTGAAACCACTTGTCCAGCATTGTCTGTCCTTGCTGGCTGCGTAAAGCCAAGGTGCTTTGTGATAGTTTGCAGACTTTTGTTTTGTCTGCCTCTTTAAAACTTGCCCTTTTTTTTCTCTCTTGCTGCAGAAGATTTTGGAGGGACTTGAGGGGGATATGATCATATCCCAACTTCTCTCCTGCACCGTGCGTTTAGGTCTGGCCGACATCCAGCTTTGTCTGCTTTATCCCCTGGCACTTTCCCATCTCCAGCTCGCTCACATTCCGGTCTCTCCAGCACGCATGCTTCTCCTGACGACTGCGGTTGGAAGATGGATTACCCTGCAGGCGTTTGTTTGACACATCAAGCCAGTTGCGATTCTACACGTGTCGAAGAGGCTAGGGAGAAGAGATTGGTTTGACCTTGTCGTAATTATTTAGTTGTGCTTCCTGTTGTTGTTAAAACACAGAGCTTAGCTGGCACTTTTACCAATACCCTTGACCTGCAGAATCCATGACCTCTTAAGCTGCATAAATCTGGAGCCAGGAGTCAATGACACTTTGTCTAAACATTTAAAACCACAACACAGAGAGGGAGCAGAGGGAGGGAGGAGGAAGCAACACTCTCGGAAGATGGTTTGAAGGGTGTCAATAATATATACTGAGTCAAAGTGCATATTTTTATCTATTTAAGACGTGTCAAGAGAACCAAAATCAACAGAAATGTTAAAGCTGCTTCCAGTGGCTAATTAGGGTCACCATGGTAACCACCAGTGGCTCATTAAGGTCACTGTGGTAACCACTAGTGGCTTCTCAAGGTCATCTTGGTAACTACCAGTGGCTCGTTTAGGTCACCATGGTAACCACACACTTGTGTCTCTCCCTCTCTCACAGCAAACTTAATGAGAGGCAGACAACAAAGTTACCCTCTGTGGAAACTAAAAGTCAGCAGACGGCTCGGATGGTCACACACACAAGCTGTCATGTTTCTACAGTGTTGGAGAAGTTTTCAAAATGACTCGTTTTTAGTTTTGAAGAGGATATTTTAGGCTAAACTATTAAACCGTGGGTCTGCACTCTGAGAGGATTTGAGAAATTCAAAAGTCCAGTGAGAAACAGCTGGTGAATGGAGATAAAAATTCCTACGTTCTCATGTATATGTTGGACTAATAAAGTTGTGGAAGTAAAAGTTTTTTTTTTGGAAAAGCTCAGAAAAAAGTAGGCAGTTCAAAAGTTATTGTGTGACATGATCAAAATTTAGTTTAATCATAAAACCTAAACTCGTGTGAAAAACATTTTTAAAAACCCTCAAAATTCTCGCTCAGTCACAGAAAGCTAAACGTTTTGTGACCTGTTTACTCTCTGTGTCCTCTGTAGCTTTAGAGCTTCTAAAAGAGCTCGATTTTCTCACCTGTTTTGCAAAAATCCCATCGTCATCTGTAGGGAAATGTCTCCGTTTATTTTATTTAATCTATATCACACGACATACTGCTTCCACGAATCATCATTCCTCATTAAACCAGGTGTTTGGATGAATAAGTTAAATGTTTTTCTTTTTTTAAAGCTGCTGATCATGAAAACTGAAATCAGGGGTTCTTCACCTCAATAAAGGTGGTATTTGTCTCTGGATTTGAAGCCAATGAGTCCTGATGAATGTGGTTTCCCGTCATCGCCTTACTTCTCTCACAGAGCCTGAAGTCATCGTGGACGATGCCTTAAGGATTTCAGATCAAGGTGAACAGAAACAGACCCAGGATCTCGTTTTATAATTTGGACGGTTAGTAATTAATTTCTAAAGGTAGAGAGGATGACAGATTCCTTCATTCATTGCAGTGGCCCTGAAATGTTGCAAAAACTATTAATGGGATGTATGATTTTACACTTTTGTTGAAGGAGTTGTGGGATTGTTTCATGTGTTATACTGATGGCTGCAGTTCCAGAGCCTGTATTTTGGAAGGGACACAACCCTTTGCACAGTGATTACCCTCCTGCCTTTTATAAAGGAAACAACTTGAGACTTGTATTTTTCTGCTACTGGATTCTTGGCCAACCAGCCTCGTTGTGCCAGCTTGCCTCTCCTCTCCCTATCGAAGGTCTCCGTCCTCACGTTACACGAGGTCGCGCCGAACCACTGAAGCGATGTAACCTTAGATAACCATCATGTCATGGTAAACAAACAGTGCCCTCTGCTTTGGACTGAATTAGATTTGGTTGCCTGTTTATCACGTCATTGTAATCAGTAAAAGCTTTGGGATTCTTTTATAGGATTGCAAAAATTCCTTTGTGCTATTTCACAGTTTATGCTTTGATTCTGGCTCCGGCTTCATAATGAAGTGTTGTATTTTGAATTACGCTTTGATCTGGCCCAACTCTGACTCATATGCATCAGTGAAAAACAGATGATGCAATGTGAAGTTGTTCAATCTAAGGGGCCAAGTATAATGAGTACTGGAAGCCAGTGCTTCCCCCTAACCCCTGACCCCGAGTCGTCAACAGCAGCTAATGAGATATTTAATCGTTTTGAGAATCCTGCAGGAGGCGCACCCTGCTCTGCTTTTTATGATCAGATGATCTCAACATTTACAGTCCAACTGTTGCATCATGATTCTCAAAGGTCACTGATTTTTCCTTCAGCGTTGGAGGACATTTTTAGTGGTAATGATGTGGATTTCACTCTGAGGTTGTTGGTGTTCGGTGGAGGAATCGTGCTCTGTATTAGTTGCCTATTGCAAGCAATTACTCACTTCATTAATCAGGTCTTCTACTGTTTTTTTTTAAATAATTACGTTTTTGTGCACAGCCCAAGTGAAATTGTGCTAAAATAATGTTTTTCTCCATTGACTTTCCCTCTGACTGTCTGTCTGCTTTGCACATGGCAGAACTGCAAGTATGAGAGGTTTTTAAGTAGGAAACAAATGAAAAGCTGCTTCTTTTTACTCATGGAGAAAGTGGTTGGTTTGATTTCATGGATGCAGGTGATGCTTTTACCGTGAGGCGTAACTGGACCTCTGGCCTCTTCTCTTCGTGGAAATTACATTGCATAGAATAGAAAACTTATTTTAGCTCAATTTGATCCTCTTGAACTTTATGTCTGTGCTTTGATGTCTTTGTCTGTTAAACCTCCGAACAAAGCATTTTTGAAAAGTCCAGTTTTTTTTAATGATTGTCTATATATGATAGACAGATAATTATGAACACTATATAGATGAGTTATTGCAATGGCTGCCAAAGCCAAATAACCTTAAAAACACATAAATAGTCAAGTTTTACAGTTTTGAGCTAAAGATTTTGTCACAATAGCTAAAACTCCGTATGCAATATTGCATATCACTCAAAACATAGCTCAACTTTTTCAACATCATCTTAGTTTAAAACTGGCATCAAAGGCAGCAGGCGATATGCATTCCTTCACAGAATGTTAGGCCTTTAATTTAGCATGTTTTGAACTAAACAAACTGGAAAGCTCCATTTATAGTAGGGTCACATCCAAAAAATCCCCACAACCTTTAAACACATAAATAAAACCATGTGAAGCTCTAAAGGTCAGTCAAAATATCTCCTTTTTTTGGGGGTAATTTGAGTAAAATGAGCCTTTGAATTTAAATTTTATGAGCCAGAAACGAGACTAGATGACATAACCCGAGCTCGGACGCCTAAATCATCTCACCTGTCTTTCGTGTCGTACAAGCGTTGGAAATTTTGCACCAAGATGAATTTATCACCGCTGAGCCTCAACCTGCTGGATAAATAACTTCCATCACTCACGGTCTTATAATCGACAGCGCTCAGGAACCACTTGACGTGTGAATCATTCATACCGCCCCATAAATAATAAAACCCTGGCAGCCAGTTAGCAGCACCTGCAACTTGAAACAGTAGTGGGTGAAACACAATCTTTTAGCTTGTAAACTAATGTGTTTCACCTGCCTGGGCCGTGGCGTCTGGGTTCGCTGCCTCCAGCCAAAGATAGGCAGAGGGAACAAAACCCCTCTTCCTGCCTCTATCCGCCCCCCCCCCCACTCCTGACCTTGCTTCCTCTTCCTCCAATGAATTTTTCACCAAATCTCTTTGATATGTGTCTATCCCATGAGAGTCCTGGTAGTGTGAACTGGATGTGTAATTATTTCCACAAAAAAAAAAAAAAAACTACTCCTACCCTAATTAGTTCACTCCTCAGAAGTGGGCCTTGCATTATTTACACATCAAGGGGACACGCGGGGCGGGAGATAAATATTCATTCTTTGTTGACTTTGCCCCGGTCCCTCGGCTCGGGTGCGAGTTGAGTCGAGAGCCGCTGTCATTGTGACTTGTTTATGAATAATCTGCCTTGTTCCTCTGTAATTATCTCCACTCGCGCCGACGGACCGACACGACTCATAGCGGGTTTAATAAGTGGACGGCGTCCTCCTTTGTGCGCCACCAGATCAGATGAATACGTACTGAATGAGGTGATTTGTTGTAATTGTGACCTTGCACTAACTTGACCTCATGGTGTCACAACAACAAACAGCTGAAGCAGATTTCATCCAGTGAGACTCCGTTTGTGCCGTCCTCCGCTGGAGCTTTCTGATTCTGGGTCATTTTTAATGAGGAGAGGAGCGAGTAGCAGCTGGTGTTCACGGTTTCCTGCTTCTGTTGGTTGTAACGCAGATTTGTAGAAGATATGAAGACTTGTCTTCCTGTCTGTATGAATTGGCTGCTGTTTCTGACCTTCTAACTCAGAGTTCCTCTGGCCTTGAGGCCCATTGTCTGCCCTGTCAGTGCCCAATGGGAAACCACGTTCCTTCACAAAGCTGCAGGTTTCTGACAGCTGATTAATTCCCATTTGTTATTTTATGGTGTGCGTTACAGGAGGTTGTGAAACTGAGGTGCAGGCATCTAGTGATGCCTAACATAAGAATTACCATAATCACTGTCAACATTAATGGAGATCCCATCACTGGAGAATTTAAACAAGGCTTTTCCATATTTATGGAAGCAATAAACAAAGAATGTGCTGCAAAATGTCTGTTATGATTCAAAAGCGAGCCATGTTTACTGGCTTTGAAATGGATATTTGGGTTAGTGGATGAGGAGGAGGAGGGGATGGGAGTTTAGGTTGTGGGATATGACTGGAAATGTAATATTGCCACACTAGACTTGGAACTGAAACCATAAATGTCTCACTCTCACTGTCTCCAGGGTTTCCACTTTCCCTCAGCCAACTGGAGAGTCCACCTTGTTTTACTGCTTTCTTTTAGGCCAGCTTTAGGTGGTTGGGAGTAACGCATTTGATGCTCCAACTATTGTTCTCTTACAAACTTCATGTATTTATTGTTCTTTTCAGTTTGACCACAGAGAAGTTGAAAATGAGACCTGTTTTTCCCACATTACGGCTCACTCAAATGTTTTCACCATAAAGCCTGAAGCCTGCTATTGTCTAAAATATTATTGCATGACAAGGCGTAAAATTTTTCATTGTTTGAACCCCTAAAGCGTAACCCATGACGAAACAAAAGCACAACAAAATAAGCTCCTCTGATGGGCAGGGGGTCTCCAAATGTGGTCACAGAGTCTTTGGAAATGCTACAGTGGGCTCCACATGTGAAGTGAGGAAAAGACACATGACATGTTGACTAAATTAAAATGTTATAATTTATGTAAACAGTTGATCTAATCACTGGTTTTCCTTACTTCACTGCTGCATCTGTAATAAATTTAAATTATCAGAGCAAGTCACTCCTTACACAAAGTGAAGTTTATCCATATGGGGGGTCCGTGGTCAAATGTAATGTGTGTTTATTTTGGTTTGTACGACTTGAAAGTGAAACTCCCTGAGCTGCAGTTAGTTTGTTCTACTGTTACTCTCACTGCATGTGGAAAAGGAAAGAAAAAAAAATCAAGGTAACTTGTAAATGGTACAAAATCCATAAGCTATAGTGACAGGTATAAAATAAAAGTCTATCATAACGCAGCAATTACATGTTAAGGTGTCAGTTTTAACCGACAGTAAAAACAAAACAGCTATTGTCACTTAAAAACATTGCTCCAATCGATTAGCTATTAAAATGATTTCATGTGAAATCAGAATAAGTAACATTCCTTTAACCTTTTAAATGTCGTTGCCACCTCTATAGCATTGTCCTTAAAGAACTACCTTTTAAAAATAAATACTTTTTATTGATCTGTTTAGCTTCTTTTTCTTAATTATACCACAGCTTTACTGTGTGGGTCTAAAAAAATAAAAATGTTACTGTTTGGAAACAAAAGCAAGTGTCAGTGTCACAGCCAAGCTAATGCTACTGATAGCATCATAGCTTTAGCCAAAGTTGAATCTGTTATATAGCCCTAGCTAATGCTAAGGTTATGACATGCTAGCATCATAGCCTTTGCCAAAGGTACACTTGTCAACTTAGCCAAAACTAGGCTATCACATGCTAGCTTGACATCTTTAGTTTAGGATAACAGATGTAGCTTTGGCTAAAGTTACCTAGCTAGCTACGTCTATAAAGCTAGCAACTCTTGGTTAGTTTAGTGCTGTTTTCTAGTTTGTTTTTCCTTTGTCTCAAACTTCTATCTATGGATCTAGGGATTAATTTTAATAACATATTGTTAAGTTTAACTAATTTATCAGTGCCGTGTTTTGACTTTACAGGTGTATTTGACATTTTTCCTTTCTACTATAATTTCACAGTTTTTCCTCTCTAGCCTTTCTGAAGTCGACAGGTCATACATTCTGCTCGTGCGGCTTCTTCATCTTCTGAAATCCAAGACGACAGAAAGTCATTTTTTTTCTTTGGTGTGACCTCATCAGCTGTAGCAGGTAGACTGCACTAGCAGATCTTTAACGGAAACTCTGGTGTTTATTCTTCTTCTGCAGGTGGAGATCACTCTGCAGGACGTCAATGACAACCCACCTGTTTTTCCTAATGATATTCTTGATGTGACCATTGAGGAGAACGTCGGAGATGGCTTCAAGATAATGCAGCTAACAGCCACAGACGCAGATGAGGTAAGCCTTCCAAACTTTCTATTTTGTCTCTGTTTTTGTGCTTTCCTTTGCCCGTTTTCCATTCTGCTGCTTTTAGAACAAATATCCAGGGAGTTATTTGAGGTAAAATGTGATCTAAAGTTTTGTTATTGAAAACCACTTTAAGTTGAAAGGTTTTTTGGACAAAGGCGCGTGTCAGTTTTAAACTGGAGCTAAGTCAAAAGTTTACTTTTTTTTTTACATTTAGCCGTTTAATAATAAAATGACAAATTATCTAGGTAGAAAATAAACATGTACATGCCAGGAAACTTTGAATATCCAGGACTGATAATGAAGAAAAGCATTTATCATACTTCTGATTGGGTATGTGGACAATATGTTCCGATGTTTTCAAAATTTAAATCACAATCATATGAGATTTTATCTTCTTAGATATAATGTTGATTAAAAATAATCTTTAGCCATTTGTGAAATAGAATAATTTATAGTAAAATATGAAAACTAACCCATGAACTTTGAACATACTGCATTTTTCTCCACAGCCAAATATATTTTTCATAGATTTTGTTTAATTTTTAAAATTTCTTTTAGACGCGTATGCACTGATTTGCACTCTCTGTCTCAAAACTTTCTAAGATGTTTCAAGTCCACAAGCGTCACACAGCAGCCAGCGATGGATGTTTTTGGCCCGTGCTCCCTGATAGTCCCTTTGTGGTCCCCGTAGTTCACGTTACATCAGCAGCATCACTCTCAATTAGTCGAATCCTCCATCTTCAGCTGCTTTAGGCTGGATCTGGACATTAAATCCTGCAGTGAGTGAAAGGCAGGGTCTGTCTGCATCTCAGAGGTCTGCGGTCCCTCAGCCAAGGGACACGGTTGAAGAGAATGGAAAAAGTCGGGCTAAAGAGAGGAGAGAGATTAGAAAGAAGGCAGATTGACTCAGATTTAATGTTAACTTATGAGGCCACACATTTTTATTGCACAGCTGTTGCTTCACTCCCTTCCCTTCGGTCTGAAAGGCACACAAAGACCTACTTCTGGACACGACTTTTTATTTCTCTCTTTGACTGTAAATCTCAGACCTGGAGGCAGGTCAGTCGTTTCATTAGGGGGATTTAAGGACATTGGATTATTTTATTTCTTTAAGCCAAAAATTAAAGTTTTAATCTTAAACGGTTTATGGAAATCACGCTCTTTTTTTTTTTTTTATAGATCTAAAATTCTGAGAAGTTTAAACCTGAACTGTGATCTTAGGTTAGGTTATAAGAGTTGCAGTAAATAACATTGTATGCATATTAGACTTAAAGCAGTTAATTCACCAAAATGCATTTAGAGTTTAATTATATTTTACTTTCCCCATTTTAATTCTTGTGAAAAACAAAGAAATAATATAAAGACATAGTTGCCTTTTCGGGTGATGTTTACTCCAAGCTTCAGTTCTTCCATGAATAGACTCCTAAACAGAAGCCTGTACTTTATCCCAGCTCTCTTCAGAGCCAGATACGAGGCCAGCCAACTTTTTGCCCACATCCTTACGCAGGAAACTTAAGTTGCGCTGACACTCAGAGTCCAGAACGTATTGGTGAGAAAGCCACATGTGTGAACCGGTGCAGAATAGACGAGAGTGGAAGCTGTTGGCCAGCTGATGGGCTGAATTCAATCACCGTAACGATCCCATTGATTTGGACTGTGCTGCATGTGGGATTCATGTGTGAGGAGGAGATTAAAATTAGATGCATTTGTTTTACCCTACATCCATTTCTAGATAACAAGCAGACTGCAGCTTGTTTTAGGAAAAAAAAGTAACCCTTTATCTTCTGCACCACGAAAAAAAGCAATGTATAATGTGTCCCTTATTATTGGGAATTATTTTAGTTTAAAAGCGCTTTTCATTCCATTTAGTGCATGTTCATTTAGATACTAAAAACTGCTCTAAGCTGCCTAAATGGTTGCTTTGTCTAATAGAATTCGGGCCTCCTTGGAAATGTTTTTCACTTCTGGCATAATAAATATTGTGCCTTTCCTGCTGTTGAGGGGTTTTATTGGAATTCCAACCCTAAATGGAAAATATGTTACACATAAAGAAAAAAATGTTCAATGAAGAAAAATACAATAGACATTTTAACAGAGGTGAGGTCAGGAGAGTTTTAAATCCAACCCTAATGCGATGTGGAGGAATGCAACCCTTTTACAGCTGATTTACACACCTTCACCGCCACACCGAGGGTCTTCTTCAGCTGTCGGATCGAGGCCTCTTCTTTGACGTGTCGATGGCGGTTTTCCAGGAGTTTGTGTTATGATTGGCTCAGTGCTGTTGCACACAGGAAGTTTGCCGTCACTCCTTTTGCACCTTTCACTTCTCATA
The DNA here is from genome assembly GCA_006937965.1 of Callopanchax toddi. Lineage (NCBI taxonomy): Eukaryota > Metazoa > Chordata > Actinopteri > Cyprinodontiformes > Nothobranchiidae > Callopanchax > Callopanchax toddi. Next base: position 288,078 of record SSNR01000330.1, read on the forward strand.
GGAGCTACGAGCTTTGAGGAACCACTCATCTGCTAAATGAGTTTTCTTCTGCTCCTCGAAATGCTGCTTCTAATTGGTCAGCAGCCCCCCCCCCCTCCTTGTGCTAGCAGCCTTTGGAGAGCAGTAAAGTAGTCGAGCTCTTTAGGGTCAAGAGGCCGAGCAGCGTTACTGTGTTTGGCTACATGTTAAAGATGGAGCTATTACGTGGTTGTGGCCTAGATGGAGCCCCCTGTTCAGCATCTCTCACCTCTCCTGCTCTACCTTTGAACCATATCAGAAAAATTAATTGGCAAACCATGGGTGTTGGGTTCCGGACCGCAGTGCAGGTGGCTAATGGGATTGCCAGAACTGGAGCAACTGATTGATGACAGCAGGGCCCTTAGATGAGCAGGTTTTTTGCTCTCCTTCCTTTTTTACTGGGTTTGGATCCCAGACAGAGGCTCTGGTAATGCAATGAGAGACAAGGTCAGAAAGACAGAGGTTTTATAAAAAAATTACTCATAACACAAAAAAAGAGATAAGAGAAAGTCATGAACTTGGCCTGACAATATTGACTCAGTCTAAAGCTTTTGGCTGCACGCTTTGACAGGTCGTGCTTTTGCTGAGAGTCTATAAAAGAGGCAGACTGTAGAGTGCTTTATTTGTTTTGGTGGAATAGAGACCTTTATCTTTTGTCAAATCAAGCCAAACTGTTATAACATTAGCTAAGAGAAATGCTAAAATATCCACTCCACATGCACGTAAAGTTTTAACAGTTTTGCTCCTCAGTCCTCCAGCAGCGGGATGCCAGGGATGTGCACGACTTTTACAGACTGAGGCTATGAAGTCTTAGAAGCTGCATGGATTTCAACCTGTATTATAGATCAGGTTTGGTTTTTTAGTTGGTCTGGAAATTTATGCCCTGTCAAAAATCATATGTAAACAACAGTAATCACTGGAATACCAGAGGATCCGGATCAAGTTTAGAATACATTTTAAACAATGGAATTTTAAAAATTGTTAAAAAAAAAATCTACATACAATCAACCAAACAAATTCCTAGGAGAAAACATTTTTAATCACATGGAAGTTGTGCAACCTAATAAATACATTTTTTTTTAATCGGGAACCAATAAAATGAATAAAACTTACTTTTTGGCTTTTCTTTGCTCTCCTAATGTCATGTTTGAGGCTTGTAAAAGTTGATGTGTGTTTTGTAATGTCAATATCTCACTGGACTGCAACTGCTGGAGACACAAAGTCACAAGGAAAGTGTTTTATTTTATCAGGAATCTTACAAAAATCTCATAAATTAACTTTTTACAAAAAGTTTCATAAAGTGCATGGCCAGTTCAGTTGGAATTTGAAAGTCATGCAGACTTTTATGATGCATTTTAGTCACAAAATGACTTGATTGTGTTTCAGTTTGTTTGCATTTTATCTGCAATTTGATCAACAGCCACTCACAAATTTTCCCTCCATTTCATGAAATTCTGACTCACGGAAACTAAATTGAAAAGCAGAGAAGGATTTGAGATGAGATCCAGACACGTGCAACAACTCTGTGACTCTTGAGAGGAAACTTGTCTCACAAGTCTTTTTGAAAATGCTCATGTTTTAATGACCACGAGGTCATGTGACTCACATGAAAGAGTGTTCACACACTTTGGAAACTCTTATGAAAACAGTCACAGCCCAGTAAGGGACTATTTTTTTTTAGGAAAAATGAGCGCAGTCCAATCTTAAAGTTACACAACTTTGTGGGAAAGTTCACAAAACAATAACCCATCAAATTTAGGTGCACATGCAAATTGCATTTCTTAATAATGTGAAACATAAACTAGAATCTTTCATTTGACAAAACTTTACAGGAAACTTTGATATTTTTAAGTAAAAACTTTCTAATTTCCAGGTAACGTTACCATAAAGCAGATAGATGTTTTTAAAATAGATTTTATGAGCAGTTTTGTCCTTAAACATCAGTATAAAACAACTTAATGCAACACCTCTCTTTATAAGCCTTTCTATTGTCCTGCTGGGATCAAACAGCGTCACACAGACTTCATCCAAAGCTGAAAGAGTCTCTTTTTAGCTTAACTGTAACTGGAGCCTTCGCTTCAATCGTCTGACTGAATAGCAGAAGCTTTTTGAAGTTGCTTTAGCTTTTTGGCCGAAGACACAAAGAGAGACGGTTTATCTGATGTCTCATTGTTCCAACACAAATATAAACGTCAAGCTCTGTCATCAGGCTCATTCACGTGTCAGATCTCATTCAGTCGTCCTCTCTGTTTCCAAAGCCTCTTAGCAAAGCCACCACATGTGTCAGGGAGCGTGTTCTGGTCCGAGGTAGGAGAAGACCCCGCAGGTCGGTTAGTGGAGCAAAAACTTTCAAATTATATTTGAGCATTTTAAAGTGTGTTTCTGTGCAAAGATCAGTTCTATTGTACCTGTTGTAGGGAGCTTCATAACAGCCTCAGTTTGGAGAAAAAGAGTTTACATAAGAGAACAGAGTCAAACCTGTTTAAATCTCCTGAATTTCATTGTGTTTGACTCATTATTTCATAGGCATTGTTGTCAATTTACATTACATTCTGTGGTTATTTACAAATGTAAACATGATCAGCAACAAAATGTAGAACTCTGGGTGCATCCAGGGGTCGGGTCCAGCAGACTACCTTAATATTTCTGCCAAAATAACTACGTAATAAAAAGACTGACAACATATCAGAAGGTCTATAAAATAACATTGTGCATTGGTCGTAAACTAGTCATTAGATCAGCCGTCTAAAACAATGTAAACTATACATTTTGAACAGAGGTTGTTCAGTAAGCTAATAGCTGTTAAAACATGTCTCTGTAGAGCAACTTCAGCTTGTTTTTTCTCCACTTTTTACTGTACAATGTATTATTTAGAAAGGTACAATGAACACAACAGGGTTCTGTTTTTTCCACCCAGAAGTAATAAAACTTATAAATTATTCTCTAAAACACGTTACAAGTCATGTTCTTTGTCATCTTTGCAAAAGATTTTCAATATTTTCTATAAAGGTTTTTACAAACTGAATATCTGTAAATCCTAAAGATGCATATTTTTATTTTAAAACAGTGAAATAGTCTCACTGCAGTAACGTTTTTCTTGTATCTTTGTTTGTGAATAAGTGAACTCTTTATTGCTTATTGAACATAAATAACTCTCCGTACAACAGATGGACCTCAGTCTTCTGTTTGCGCTCAGAAGTTTTGTTTGAATCGTGCATCCGATGCTTGGTCCCTTCCACTTTTCTCTCTGTTTTAGATTTAATAATCTCATTTGTAAACTCACATTTTCTTCCAAACCACCTACTTCCTGTGTCTCAGTGGAAACAGCTCAGAAAGGTTACGTTCGTGCCTAATGAGTTGTTGAGCAGGAGGCAAGACAGTCTGACATAAAGTGAATACGGTTTCTTTGATGCTACTTCTCTCTAGATTCAAAAAATGTCAATTTAAAACAAAGTTTATCAAACTCGCTCTTAACTTTCAGAAAACTTTGCTGTCACTTTTCTCAGCCTCCAAACACAATATTCTTTAACGACTCTGTTTGGTTTTCACCTCAGGGTCCCAATGCTCTTGTGACGTACACCATCATCAGCGGGGCGGACGACAGCTTTCGCATCGACCCCGAATCCGGCGACTTGATCGCCACCAAGAAGCTGGACAGGGAACGGCGGTCAAAATATTCCCTCCTGGTGCGAGCAGATGATGGAAAACAGTCGTCCGACATGAGGCTGAACATCACTGTCAAAGACATCAACGACCACACGCCCAAGTTCTCCCGAGCGACGTATTCATTCGATATCCCTGAAGACATGGCACCAGGTGAGGTCACCTAATGGAGCATAAAGTTACAAGCTAAACACTGAAATGGACAGAGCAGTCAGTGTTTTGTCTCATGGAAAAGCTTTCAGACCCCAACCTGCACGACTCGCCAGCAGGAATTCTATTTTTTTCTCTCCCTTTTAAACATGTTTATATGAGTGTTGCAGTTTCCAAAATCTTCAGCATTTTTTTCTCAAGAGTAAAATGAAGAGTTTAGTAGGTCCAAGGGACAACAAGTGATATTTGATTTATGTGGAATTCTATCACCAATCAGCAGGATTTACAGCGACACTGACAGCAGCCTGGCAGGTCTCACTCCGTCCTCTCAGCGTTTAAAACAAGAATAAAAGTTTAGTAATCAGAGAGGAATGTTCAGTGAGGATGCTGTCGAAATATAATCACGTTAGGTCCTAATAAAATGCTGAGTAATGAGCAGTTTTTTTCCCAAAAGTCCTCTGTTTTCGCACCAGTAACATTTAGGTCCTGAAACACAATGTTTTTTAGCCACTGGCTGAACAATCGATGACTCACTGGTATTAATCTGCTCGTAAAGCTCCCCTGCAGTCATCTTTTTGTAGGATGCAGTAAACCTCTGTGTCCTCACCCATCAGGCTCCATCGTGGCGGCGATCCTGGCCAGCGACTCGGACTCAGGGGTGAACGGAGAGGTCACCTACTCGCTGGAGGAGGATGACGAAGACGGGACCTTCCTCCTCAACCCTGTGACGGGAGTCTTCAACGTGACGCGCTCGTTGGACTACGAGACTCAGCAGTTCTACATTCTAACAGCGAAGGCTCAAGATGGCGGCGGGCAGGCCAGCACGGTCCGAGTGTACTTCAACGTCCTGGATGTGAACGACAACCCGCCCATCTTTGACACCAACGTTTACAGCACGTCTGTGACCGAGAGTCTTCCTCCTGGGTCCAGCATTGTTACGGTCTTGGCCAGTGATGCTGATGATGGTATGTATGAAACTTCATGCAATACCATCAAAAAAAATATTACCATTTGCTGCAATATCACAAGTAAAAAACTGATCTGTTCCACCGCTCTGATCAGGTAAAATAAATCCAGAATCTCACTGAGCTGCAACTGCTGGTAGGAAATTATGATCTGCTCCCACAAAGAAGTTTCCTCGCCTCACTTTCTTCTTATCTTGGGCATGGGGGCAGAAACCCCAGTAGGGAAACCCAGACTGTCCTCTCCTGAGTCACCTCCACCAGCTCATCCAATAGGGACCCCTGTCCAGCCTAGTGATATAATCCCTCCAGTGTGTCCTGGATCAGCTCGAAGGCCTCCACTCAGCAGGACATGCCTGAAACACCTCCCCTGAGGGGCGTTTCAGGAGCATCCTGACCAGATGCATGAACTATAGCTCAGCTGGCTCCTCTCAACACTTTGCCCCTGGGTAGAGTGTCCCATAGCAAATTGGTCCAAGGTGAACGGTGAGACAAAGAGCTGGGTACTCTGGTGAGAAAAACACCAGAATACCCAGCCTGGAGGGTTACTGGGGTCCCACCTTGGAGCCAGGCTTGGCATCGGTGCCCCAGCTCGAACCGATTACATGGACGCGTCCACCTGTGGACCCACCACTTGCAGGAGGAGCATGAAGGATCCGGTGTTTTGTGGATCGTGTAGCAGATCAAGGAGAGGGCATTGGTGGTTCGATCCCCGGACACGAAAACTGACAGTTTCCAAAATGTCTAAAAATATTTGAGGTCTCAGTTTCTACGAGTCTCAAGGCCTCACTGATGTGTTGCTGGAATTTTTTATGTTTTATTTCATCAAAAGTGATTTGTTTTCTCAACTGTTGCTGACTTTATTCTGATAAAACCTACATGTAACCTATGAGGTCAAAATATGTAAACATCCAGCTCATAAACAGTTGGCTTCATGCATATTCGTCTGCATATCTGACCATATAGATGGAAGCTATTAATGCAGCTGTGATCAACATATACAGATCGATCAGGTATCAATAATTACAGGTGATATACGTGGTGTGTACGAGTGTTCTGTTGTCTCTGATTTGAGCCACCATCTCATTCAATCATTACTCAATATTACTCAGTGCTGCAGTGGCGCCTGTGATGCTAAAGGTTTTGATTTAAGCTGCAGTTACCATGACTAAATTTGGAAATAATTGTCATTTGTGAGAGATAAATGATCTGGAACCAGTTCTTTAAATTATTTTTGAACTCAGAGTGCAGAGTTCGATGATAGATCTTGAAAATGTCACTTTATTTAAAGAAAACATCTCAGTGTTAGTGTTTAAAGCAATATTGTGCTCTTTGCGTTTATAAATCACATGCGAGTTTGCCAAAGAAGATTAATTTAATGCCGGCCTGTCACTTTATTATGACAGTTGGTTTTACAGAAGCTCTCAAGGCTGCATTTTACTTTTCATTGAAGACTTGATGAAATGCAGCGTTTTCTCTACGCGAAAAAGAGTCTTGAGTTGTTTCTGCTCTTCAGGTGGTGGGTTTTGTGATTGTAAAGCGTTGTGTGGTTTTTGCTACTTTCTCCTGCTGTAATTATCGTTTCGCCCAGGCTTAATGTGGTTATCGTGACCTACATTCCTGGGAAATACTCTGCCTCGTTCTCAATGCAGAATCTGACCGTTTTCTCCAGAATCTCAGATTGTTGTTGCACAAGCATTGTTCAGACTTCCTAAGATTTGACCCCTGACCTTCAGAGTTCATCTCTCCGTGGCCTAGCCTAAACTCAGATAGGAGCAGCTCAAAGGCTCCAGATAAGGGATTACTGCTGCACCGTAAATAAGAGCGTCGACGCTTTCTGCTTGAATGTGCCATTGAGTTGAATGATTTATGCTCATTTTAACCTTCAGTTCCAGGGATCGCCTGCAGTTTAGACCAGATTTCAAGGTTAGATGCATCCGTCCACTCACTCAGTCAGTCTGTCGGGGTTGTGATATTGAGGGATTTTCCAAACCTGCACAAAGGGACTATCAGTTAAGGAAGTGGTGTTTCTCTTTGATAGTAATCTGTCATGCAGCATGAATGGATTGTCCTCTTAGAGAAGGTAAAGCCAAGTTTTGGACACTTACAATTTGTGGAAATAGATGTTGATAATCCATATAAGTGCCTAACAGATACACACGCAACATTTAATGAATAATAATGTCTGCACTTGACCTCCATGATACTGTGGTTTATTTTGGTGTTTTTCTAAGTTCAAGGTCCCATTAAACAGCGAGGTGTAAATCTAAATAGGGAACGGATCATGATAGGTTGTATTGTTTTATCATTTTAAACCCCTGTGACTAATGAAGACCTATTCATGTTTGTGTTTCTGGCCTGTTTTCCAGGTCCAAACGCGCAGCTCCTTTACAAAATAGCATCTGGTGATCCACACGGCCACTTCGACATCACCAGGGAAGGAGTTCTGAAGTCTAAGAAGGCCCTGGACCGGGAAACCCAGTCCTTCTACAATCTTGTGATCACAGTGAATGACCTGGCGCCGCCTCCCATCACCCGCTTCACCAGCACCGCTCAGGTGTCAATCATCCTACTGGATGTTAACGACTGCCCTCCGACCATCATGTCCCCGAAGATGACCTACATCCAGGAGAACACGCCGGTGGACACGGTGGTGTTCACCGCCCAGGCCACAGACGCTGACAGCGGACCCAACAGCTATGTGGAGTACTCCCTCAGAGGACCGTTTGGTAATAAGTTCAGCATCGGAACCATAGATGGAGACGTCAGGCTGGTCGGGGAACTTGACAGAGAGGAAATGTCCAACTACACGCTCACAGTTGTAGCTACAGATAAAGGTGAGCCTCCTCTGTCCTCAACCATGGATGTGGCCATGATGGTGCTGGACGTTAATGACAACACGCCGAGTTTCTCTCAGAACATCTACGACATCGAGATCGAGGAGAACACCTTGACGGGGACTGATGTCATCCAGGTGTTTGCTAGCGATGCTGATGAAGGCACCAACGGGCAGATCCGGTTCTCCATCTCCGGGGGGAACACCAACAACGATTTCCGGATTGATTCAGTCACAGGAGTGATTTCAGTCGCCAGGCAACTTGACCGTGAGACGCATTTATCCTACTCACTGGTGGTCCAAGCTACGGACCGAGGCAGCAGCCCCCGAGTGGACCGTGCAACAGTCAACATCGTTTTGCTGGACGTCAACGACTGCTCACCGGTGTTTGAGCTCTCTCCTTACATCATCAACATTAAGGAAAATCTGGAGAACCTCCCTAAAAACATTCTGCAGGTCAGTGCGTTGGCATTTTTCTCTTTTAGACTGTTTTCAATCACATTCAGTAAAACAAGCCTAAGGTTTTGAACAGCAGTTCAAAGACCTCAAACAAGTTAATGCCTTAACTACATTTGTAGTAGTACTAACTCAATAAGTATAGGTATGTGAGAGCTTTGAAACGCTGAACACGGTGGTCTCAGTTTGCTAAATGACAAATACCTGACTGAAATGATAAAGAAATGATATATGACTGCAATTTGTCCGCTCAGTTAGGCCTTCACAGAATTTCACCGAAATATGAAACTCGGCTCAATAGCATGACGAGGCAATTAGCATTATAGTGGCCCTGATGACTAAATGAGCCATATATAAAAAATGGAGGGGGGAAGCTTATTTTCAGTAGCAGAGCTGTTCCACTTTCCTTCACTTGTGTACCTTTAGAGGAAATGAGGGTACAGTTATGTGGTTTGAAAGGGTCCAGATGTGGTGGGGCTCAAATCTCTGAGCTAACCTGTCTGACTGTAGCAGGCACAGCAGGGAGGGCTGAGAGTCCAGGGCAAAAATCGGACTTCTGAATCGTTTTATACAAAAAGAAAACCTGTCTGTCCTCAATCCTGAGAAGAGTCTCGATCAAACGACCCGCATTTACTGATTTTGTGGTTTTCCTTTGTGTGGAATTTCTGGGAAAGTTTGATTAGACAAAATGGAAAAGTAATGACCTTCCTTCCCTCAACTACTTTGTTCCACCCTCATCTTCTTCACTGGGATGATTTCACAACGACTGTGGGTATTCTGGGTTATCCTCAGCAGATTAATGTAGTTGTATAAATGTGTATAAATATGTAGTTGGTTTCCCAAGTTTGTCAGAGATTATCTGCCAATCACATCTTTTGCTCTGATTTATATGAATTATTTGTATAAACTAAAAGTTTTTTGAAGCACAGAGAGGAACACAAGACATGCATTTGATGAAGGATGCAGCTTTTAAGATTAGTTTTATAAATCAGCATCTGTGTAAGTGTATCAGCATCTCTGAGAGCTGTAATGAAACGTCAGACTGAACCAATCAGGCGTTTCTTCTGACATAAACAACATGGAGTCACTATATATTTAGATGTAAACATTTTCTAATAATAAAGTTTTATAATTTACTACTATGTGAACTTTAAAGCAGGGGGACCATAAGTTGGGGTTGAAACCCCGTTGAGAGACGGTACTGAGATGATTTTTGGAAATCAAATAAAATAGCAAACTATAATCACACTTTCAAAACTGGAGTTGTTGGGTGAAAAAGTCAATTCTGTATAAAAGTGCTGTAATATGAATTAGAGCTGTTTGTATGATTCTTATTTTGTTGACTTTATTTTGGCCTTTTATTAATGTTTGAATAGTCCAGTGACTGCTGCTCTGGATTCGATGACTTCATCGTTATTTGGTGGGTCTGGGGTCTGCTTTAAAAGACTCACTTCATTAACACAATGAAGTCTCTTTCAGTATTATTTAATATATTGTTAGACTAATAATACCAAAGCATTTACATATAAACACCTCTTTAATTATAGCAGTTTTACTTGTAGCTGTGTGTACTATACCCCAATTGCAGGGTTTTTACATATTTTAAACTTCTAAATAATCCAGTAAAAAGTACATTTCGTTCATAGAAACTGTGTAAATAATGTCTTGTTGTCTTTCTCGCTGTAACTCTGTTTATTTTAAACATACGTTCATCGCTCACTGTCTGATTTCTGTTTGTATTTTCCAGGTCGTTGCCCGAGACGACGACCAAGGTGCGAACGGACAGCTGAGCTACATGCTGAGTGGTGGGAACGACGAGGGGGCGTTCACTCTGTCGTCCAGCGGTCAGCTGAGTCTGACTCAGACTCTGGACCGAGAGGCTCAGGGGAAATACATCCTGCTGATCACAGCCACTGACTCAGGTACAGATCAGCTCACTGTATGTTTGTTGTTCCAGAAAAAGTCTGACTTTTACCAGTTTGGGACCATTTTGTATAATTGCTGCTGAGGTCCGAGCACTGTGTGAACCTCCATGTCAGTGAATTCATTTCAGCCTGCGCATTAACACTGAAAAAAAGAGAATAGATCGAAGAACTAACAGCAATGTCAACAAACAGCATTTATATTTCAGCACACGGTTCTTTTTGTGTGGTGCAATAACATAAACATTCTGGAGTTTTTAGCTTGCAAAATAGTGGGTGTTTTTTTATTTTCATTTGACTGTTTTTTTATTCCACAGAAGTCTTTTCTGCATTGAGTAGCATCCTGTGTTTATTTGGATATGGCGGTGGAGCTTGTTATAGCCAGATAAAAGGTTAACTTGTTATTGCGTCGAGGCCAGTTAATGTGCAGTTAAAGGAGAACGTGCATATCCCCACTGCAGCCAAATCACATGGTTTTCCAGTTAAGTATACGTTTCCCTGAGCTGCTCTGGCAAAGCTGTCATGGTCTGAGGGTGGTTCTGTTTCATTCCTGGACTGACCATGTGACCGTGCATAACGTTGTGTATTTTTGACTGTGTGCAGACTTTGGTGAGATTTGGGATTATGTTGCAAGCTGAGACGTTAAGTTTGTGCAAAAAAAAAAGACTTGTGTGGTGCATTGATTTCCAAGAGTTTTGGTCATTTGCAGATACTTTTATGTACATTTTTCATTCAATAAGATTAAAAAATGCTGCCTAATTAACAGTTTTTCTAATAATCGAGTCAGAGATTTTTAAATTTTGTTGATGAGGTTTTCTCGCTGGGTGTTGTTTAGAGGTCTGTGCCACATGGGGGAAGTTTCCCAACAAACGAACATACTAATTAGGATTCAATCTCTTTTTGTACACTTCACAAGGAGTCCATATTTAGAGCCTTGACAACAATTCCAAAATATTTTGACAGGACGCTTCAGTACAATGTTGAGACAGAGAGAAGGATTTGGGGTAGAATATCAAAATATCAAAAACCCCATAATCATCGTACAGGCCAAATTACCCAGCAGCATTCTCTCACATTTTTGAGGCCTCGGCTGCGGCGGTGGGGGGAAATGGCTCTCGCAGGCGCTATCAGGCAGGAAACGTCGAAGGTGGACAAGGCGGACGCATCTCCAAGTGGGCCGTCTACCGTGGAACCATTTTGAACCGCAGACATTCGTGTTAACGTTGTCCAAACTCTCCAAAACACCAAGAAAGAGTCAACCTAAAGCGTTTTTTAAGGAGAGGCGTTTGCGTCTAAAAGCCGTCTTCTATCAGACAAAGGACCTCAGCTGTCTGTCAGAAATATGTAGTGCTGTCATGTTTGACGTTGTGTGAAAGCCAAGGCCGAGTCCAGCTGCAACCACTTCTACCGCTTCATGACAAAAGGAGATAAATGGCCGTTCTTTCAGACAGACGAGCTGTAATTTAGATTCTCTTTTTGTGGGCAGGACTTTGACCCTCAGCATTGTGCTCTCATGAGATATTTTCTAAGAAGGTAACGTTTTTACTGTTTCTGCCTCAACTCCTATCCTGGATCTACCCAAGCTAAGCCCTTTGCTTAAAAAGTCCTTTGAGGGGACAAAAGCTGCATGATTTAAGCTCATAACAGTTATCCAATCAGAATCAAATGCAAGCTGTTTCCAGGCAGGGATTCAGAATGGACTGTTTAAATACTCTGCTTTGATTGGCTAATGGTGAGAGCAAAGAGAAGGTACATTTTTTACACTGATTCCAGGTCAGTTTTTCTTTTAGCACAATAAGGAGAGACAACGCAGCTGCAGCTGATCTAGAATCATATTCTGTAGATCAACAAGGAACAAGCTAAAAATGGCTTCTTTAAAGAAGTTAATACCAAAACAGATGTTTTATCAGAACACGTGAGTTAGCTTGGAGCGTGTAGGTGATTTTTTGGCGTTAGGGTTAGAGGTTAATAAAAATTGATTGGTAAAGAAATTTGCTAAAAACAAGTGTTATGGTTTGCCATATATGTGCAGATGATTAAAATGGGAGGGTTTAAATAATGCATCAATCATCTAATTTTCATGAAACTGCTGGATCACACAGCGCTCTAAACAAATGAGCCCTGGTTTGTAAACGGAGCTAATTCTGCAAAAGTGGCATCCTTATGAACTGCATTCTGTTTTACAAGAGAACTTGCTGAGAGAAAATCTTCACATTCAAAATTTTTTATTTGCAATTAACTCCATCTTTCCGGGAAATGTGTTTTTTCTGCACTCGGATTCAGCAAGTTTTGCAGATGAACAGAAGACACTTGGGAGGTTGCGTTGTCCCTGGCTGCTCTCGCTGCTACGCCAACATCTGGGATCAGCTGCAGGCAAATCAGATTTTTAAGCCACTGCTGAGTAATGTACGAGTTTGGAAGAATGTAAAACAATAAGCTCTCCAACAGAGTCACTCAGTGGAAGGCTTTTCACAAGCTGTCCTGCTGTAATGGCTTTAACCAAGCATCTGACATTATGGGAAACATATTTTCATACACATAGAAGCTACTCATGTTACTGTTACTCTACTAATGTTTACATTTTTCTAACTTTGCCTCAACATATGATCCAGTTTTTATGTTTACAGTTTATTCTAATAGAGTAAGCAGTATAGCCTGAATTGTCTTTTTTTTTTTTTTTGACTGTGAAAGTTGTGACTTCTGGGGCCATATGGATCAAATTATATGTGAATAATTAAAAAGTACTTGAATCCAGACCAACATCAGCAGAGTCTAAATGATGTTTGTTATTATTTAGGCATTCCTTGCGTGTATTTATCTATTCTGTTCAGAGGTTTGTCTGAACTGATGTATGTTTGGTGTTCTGGTTTAGCTTTGGACGTCTCAGATCAGGTTTTATAGTCTGTGTCTCCACTTTACCTTTGTCTCCGTGTCAATGTGTGAATCCCTAAAAAACAAACGAATCAAGTTAAAGAAGTTTGAAAAGGCAGACAGATGTTTTATTGACCACAGTAAATGGTGATTGTAGATTGGATTCCACTTAAATCACAACGCTCCTGAAAGTTATTTTTAGCCAAATATCTCATGAACCAGTGGATGGAATTGAACAAAACTCATAGAAATAATTGATGTAAATCTATTAGTGATTACCTTTTGGAGTCAACTCCATCTAATATGACCCCCACAGTTAATTGACCGCTAACTGACCCCCTAACTAAAACAAAAATGACTCAAATTCAATCAATATTAGAGGAATTACGGTAAACTGAAATTAAACGTTGAAGTTGACCAGATTCTGAGTCCAGACAGATCTCATGAGGTCTTGTGATATTGCATGAGGCCATGCATGCTGTTATATTCAATATTTGACCAAAAAGACTATCAATCCATCATTTCTAAACATTAATCATAGTTTTTGATCTCTGGCCTGAAAGTGGTGGTTAATATGCGTTCCTTCCAGGAATACCAGGCCTTTAATTTGTTGTGTGTTTGTATATTTACGTCTAAACCTTTGTGGATGTGCATTTATATTTGTGTTTTTGTGGGTTTCCGTGTGGTGGTGAGAGCTTCCTCGGGCTGCATTGACATGCACAGCATTTGACTGCATTTATTAAAGAGAAGGCACAGTAAATCCCTCGGCCCCTGCCTTTTATGGCAGATACGGTCGAATAGAAATCCCACGTCTTTCACGTCCTTCCAGCACATCTCTCCACAGCACCACGCTGTTTGTATATGGCCTTTTGGACGGTGAGAGAAGGGACGTTTTAGGAGGCTAAACAACCGCTTAGCAGATAAAGAATTTTAATGACCGATGCCGTTTAAAAACAGGATCTTTTATTCTCTTGACAGGCTCCCGTGAATTTAAATACCTAAAGACTCAATTTTCCCTCCAAATGGATTAAATAACAAGCAATATGTCAATCTCTAGGCTGCCATCAGGTTTTAAATGAGTAAACTACCAATAATTTAATCAGAGCATGTCGATCTCCATCGTATGAGCCCAACAGAAATAAAGCTAATTAAGAGCAAACATTGATAACGTGGCGTTAAATCGCAGCCAAAGTGTTTTAAGATCATCGTCCAACACTGGCGATAATAAATCTTTAATAAAGTCCATTTTGAAGTAGTCTGCAGTCTAGTGGCAACAAAAGAGTTGGCCAAATAAAATATCAGGTTCCTGAAATGAACTCTAACAGAGCAGTAACATTCTGGATCAGCTCTTTAAAATCTCCGCAGTAACAATGTGGTCTTGGAGAGGTTTTTTTTTTTTTTTTCCTATCGCCTGTTTTCTCTTTTCCACTCCTTCTACAGAATTTAACAATCACTGGATCTGAGTGTTTTTGTAAATAGCTTTGTAAGCAGTGGTGGGGTATTAAAAAGGTGGGGTAGCTTGGATGATTAGCGCTTCAGCCTGGCAGGATTCATGCTTTAATGATGTTTATTCACTCCGCTTCTCTTTGGCCTCGGTTAGCACATCGCTTTCTCACCAAACTCGACGTTTCTCCTAACTATCTGTAGCTGCTTTCCTCCCAAAGCATGTGTGAGAATGAGTGTGTAGGATTTTTATTTTTTTTGCTCCTAAACACTTCTCCAAAAACTTATTTCAGCTTTATGCGGTTCGTGTATGAACATTATAGAGTCGTGTTATGAGCAGGCCGCGCTGCCAGTGTAAGTTTTCCACGGCTCACGCTGGTTATGATGTGTTGGTTCTGGTCCACAGAGTCGGTGCTCGACAAGGATTTTTAAATATACAGAAATGCAGCAAATAAAAGCGCCACTGCAATAAAAAGGCAAAAAGCAAATCACTTCATTAAATTTCACCACAGGCCTTAAAATATGAGGAGAAACAGAACTGTGTTGTTGTCAGTCTGCCGTTTTGTTGCATGCTTGCTGCAATTTGTATGCAAAAACTTGCAGACGCACTTCATAAATAAGTAGTAAGTTGCACAAAGGCAGTATCTTACGGGGCTGTGGCTGTCGGTGACAAGTTACTAACAACATTTGCAAGGGTTCTTCATTTCAGTTGCAGGGATGCAGGAATATTGAACATGTTCTAAAAGTTTGCATGAGAACGTTTCTCACCACATAGTCCTAGAGATATCATACATACACATCTTCTTCATTTCTTTAAAAAAAAAAAATCCCTGCAAGCCAGAAATGCAAAAACTAATCAACTTTGGGAGAGATTGGAGGCAAGGTTGTGCATAAATTGACAGAAAAAGTGAACAAACATTTTAAGCCACAATTACATCTTGTACTCCATGTCTTAGAAATCAATTAATTAACTACCTAGTTGCCAACAGTTGCACCACCACCTCACTTAAAGCCCCTCGTCTTCCCGGGCTGCAACTTTTGGCAGCAAATTGTGAATCATTTTCTGAGGGACTTCTCAAAACGTCTAGAAGTGCTAGGAGGGTTTTTGATTTCATCTCTTGAGTCGTGGGACAAGTCAAGACAAATTTCTTTTAAAATAGTTACTGTGGCCATCTGGAACCTTTTTCAATTTAGTTTCCATAAAGTGCACGACATGCGAGACAACTGGGAGGAGTCGGCGACCTGTGTTGTAAGAATCTGATGTTCTGAGCAGGACAAAATTACAAATAGCTGTTTTGACACATAGAAAAATACTTTACCAATTCAGTGTCTTACATTTAGCATATTTTCTCACTATTTCGTGCCTCTAGCTCCTTGCTGTGAGATACCGTCATAATTATTTTAACGAATGCTTCTAATTTTGTCATATTATTTGAAATATTGTGTCCCATTTGTGCAGGTTGGAAGCTTCTGGTGCTGTGCTTGGATATCCCTTTCACTGTGTTGCTTGTAAAGTGTGAGAAAACCTCTGTTTACTCTGTTATGTTTGGCAAACTGTGCAGTGGGACAGCTCGCACCCTGCACTCAGCTCCACGAGGCCTTTCAGGAGTCTTCATGAGGGCTGCATTAAAAGAAGCTTTGTCGCAAAGCAACAGGTTCTCAGAGGCACAAAAATGTCAATTTTGCCTCGTTGGCAGCCGATTTTCCTCCCCCCCGAGTAATGATGTGTTTTATTTACGCTGTCCCTTAAGAGCACAATCTAACCGCAGTCCATAAACCGTAATTAACCGTTTAGCCTTAAGCTTCAGGCTACAGATGGGCTGTCTCATAAATTTACACATTCATCCATCTTCCTTAAGTCAACCTGTCCTGCACTTCCAGGTTTAATGAGCCCGGTTGCTTGGACATCACACATCTATCTCTGATGTGTGAAGCTTAGCACGGTTCTATTTTTGATGAAACATCAGTCAGTCATATGTGAAAAGGGAAGGGATTATCTCTTGTGCCAGCACAGACACTCAGACCTGCTTCTTAGCTCGGCTTAGACCGGGCAGCTCGACTGGAAGGCTTTCCCAGGAGGTGGGTGCTGCTGCTGTTTGCTTCGGATCGACCCCCTGCGAAGCGTTCGCAGCAGCGTGCGCACTTGAAGCAGCTGCAGCAGTCAGAAGACACAGGGCTTAGCTGTAATTAACGCGTGAATTTGTAACCCCCTCCGGCTCGGACAGCATGGCCACATCACCTTGTTGGAGGTTAATGTGATTTGTTCAGTGGTAATGTACACTGATAAGGTGCTTAGACTCTGCCATATGTTGATGCTAGACAATGTTTTCTGGGTTGAGAGGCTTAAACAGAGAAGTGTCTGTGGATCTTTGCAGTGGAAGGAGGCAGCAGATGGTCACCTGGTCTCCTTTGGCCTCAGCTTGTCATTTTGTGTTCTCTCCAGTTTTTCCAAACATGATCCTCATTAAAACAAAGCTCTCAGATCTGATCACAGATGTGTCTATCAAAGATTAGCAGGCAGATTCAAGTGTCCCCTCGCTGCCACTGTAAGTCCTCGTGGATTATTATGAAACAGTGATGAAAACGGCGCATTTTGGTTGTCATTGCTAGGACTGTGATATTTCCTGATCTGAAGGGAATGTTCCGTTTAATTAAATGTTAATAGTGTTTCTAGATTCAATTGAAGCACAGCGTGAGCGCTTTGAGCTCCCTGATGGATTGAGTTGCTTTGTATGATGATGAGGAACACCGACTCCGACGTCTTTCTGCTTTATCCCACTCTGTAATTCATAGGATATAACTATTTATCGGAGTGAAAAGTCTTTCCATGGAGAAAACTTTATGTCCTAGAGGCACATCACCCCAGAGCTACAACTTCATACAGAGAAAAGGTTTAATTCCCTCATCTGTATTGGCTTCAGACACACTGGTGATCCAGATATCAACATTGTCCTTTACATCCCCTAATCCGGTGGATGGCATTGATGAACTGAACACAGAATAGATTTGTTTTGAGCAGATTTCTTCTAATAAATCTGAACCTTTAAAGTTCCCCCAGTGCATCAGGTAAACTGAACAAGCTGTTTTTAATGTGCTCCTTTTACAAAAGGTGTAAAAGTCTACGGTTAGCACAAAAAGAGAATAAAGGGCATGGGACTCAATCTGCCAATGGAAAAATACTTGTCTAACCACAGTGAATGGCAGCCGCTGGTAGGCAGCTGACTTCGCTCTGCACATTTCCACCAGCTCTTTTTTTCCATGGTGAAATGATGTCATCGGTCTTTCGACAGCGAGCCAAATTATGCACTTCCAGATTTAGGCGTATTTCCCCGCCATACCCCTACCGTGTTTGAGGTGCGACACTCGCCTCGGCTGCAGTTATCTCTCATTTACCCTGACAGTCTTCCCTCGGCTCTGCCAGATTCCTGCAAAGATGGAGGAGATGCTGGCATTTCTCAGCACTCTTGGAGAGCATTCCTCTCCTGTTGAGTCACTCCCTCCATAAAAACTGAAATGGGATGGGGGTGATTTTGTACATTAAAAAAAAAATCTTCTGGATTTCCTTCTTTCTCTGTCACAGGTATTCAGAAGAAAATTTAGGAATCGGAAACAGCTGGGATGTTGTCTCCATTATTTAGCAGCCACTGTCGTATAAATCTTAAGAATGTCTCACCTAACCTAAAACTATTTGAAGCAACTGACATTTACATATGTTAGCGTACCTGCCAAGATATAGTATTCCTCGTCTAAATCTGTCATCCCACGCAATGTAACGAGATCTATCTGAACTATTTACACTTAGAGAAGGAGGTTTTGAGGGGAACAGCTGCCAGGGGATATGTGATATCTGCAGGAGGCTGAGGAGGCGCGTCCCAAAGCTGCATGGCGACCCGTGATGCTGCTGGGACAGTCGATACACCAAGAAAAATGCTCGGTTTTAGCCGATGTCTGATCACTACAGTGGGGTCAGCACAGAGTCTTGTTTGAATAAAGTAGCATCAAGGGGTTTGGGATTATTTAAGTGTTTGCTGAGGGGGTGGGGTGTCACTGCTCGGCGCTCACAAAGAAGTATCTGGGGAATCAACGTCCCGCGCCTCAGAGTCCCCAGAAGTGGAGGCCAAAAGGTCCTCATAGAGGAGGCTGTCGATTCTCCCGAGGCAGTAAACAGGTTGTGACATCACGTCCTGCACAAAAGAGAAATATGTGGAAGGAGTGTGTTCAACAATACGAGGCCGAGCCTTGTAGCTTGGCCTGCTTCCGCTCTCAGTGTGGAAACAAATACTATTGAAATGCAACCACAGCGCTCTCTGTGTGGCAGAAGGCTGTTATAGTTTAGAATAATACAGCCGCTGGCTTGATGTCAGATACAAATATTTTCTTCATGTGCTCAGTCTCTTGGTAAGAGCTAATAGCTTTTGTTGACAAAGCCACTTAGCTCCCAGAGCCACTTACAGTATCAGCCGAGCAGCTCCAGCCTGCACAGAACATCTTTGATCAACAACAAACAACAGTATTAGCCGGTTGTTGACTGTCAAACACACTTTGTCTGGGTTAGTTTAATTTAAAGTGATACAGGCACCTCGCTGACTGGGATTGCTCCTCGAATAAGAGGATCAGCTGAGCAGAACGAGGAGCTGCTTTAATCTGTTGCCATGGCAACACAGTGTTCAGGGCATTGTGAAATTAAGCAGCTGATTTGTTCAGACACACATTTTTTGCTGTGATTGTTCTCCATTCGTTGTGGCTACCTTCACATTTAAATGTTTGGATTGTGTTACCGGTGCACATAATTACGTGCACTTAACACCAAACCTGCGGTCAGATGTTCTTGTGTAAATCAGCAATGATTCGAGAATAATGTTTTGTTTACAGGGAGGATTCTCAAGACTCACAAACATTTTCAAAAAAGGAAAATACATAATCACCTTGATTTCAGCTTTGACTATTTATGGTTATAAACACGGGAATCTTCAAAAGTCATCGAAGTCTTAGATAGTTGACTCACTGTGGCGATGAGTCACTAAAGATTAGCGTTGTATGGTTTCTGCTTCTCTTTTGGGGTAAAAATTGTTTACCGATGCCTCCGTTTGTGTCATTTGTTTTGCTTCTGGAATTCAGCTGTGTTTATTCCGAACGCGCATGCTAGCCACTTCTGTTCTGACCAGAAAACCTGGATGCATTACAAGCTTCAGGTCAAATGTCTGTTTATTATCACAAAGCCGGGCTGTGATGTCAGGTTCCAGTAAACCAACTCAAATCTCATTTTGCGAGGAATCCCCTTCCCTTCCTGAAAGAGGCTGCGGAGGTCTCCAGACCTCACGATTACGCTAAGATCTGTTGATGTTCGTTGAGAAATTGTTTTTGCTTTCTGCCCACAGGGGGTTCAGAGTTTAGTGTCAGCAACTTAACAGCAGAGTAGCACTTGTAAGTTTTGTTTATTTTTGCTCAAGGGCACTTTCAACAGTGTGTCTAAGCTCTTAGTTCTGTACATCTAGTTTGGATCTGTATACTTTACTGTACAAAACATGCATTCAGCTAGTAACAACAGCTCACAATGCTATGGTCGTATTTGTAGTCCTAAGTACTGAAATATTACTTTTGCCAGTTTGGACACTTTTCTTTTTATACATTTTGAGATGTTGGCAACCATTTTTTCCAACAAGCCAAACTGACCTATAGCAAAGGAAGGACAAGGGCACAATGAGCTAGTTACCATTAGTGTGCATGATCACTTTCAAGGCTTTTTCTTCATTTAAAAAAATGGTTTTAGCACAGTTAGCATGCTAGCGATGCTAACTATGTTGAAGTTCTTTCCTTAGTTTGGCTCTGTTAGCACAACTACTGGCTATAGGGCTTCTATCATTCAAAATACAGATGTCACACTTTGCTTGAAATGGATGAAAAGGGAGGAAAATAGCTTTTTATTCACCTAAAAATGCATTAAAATCTTGCTTTTGTTTTCTTTGAGGTCCAAGGTTTTTAGCTTTAAGCTAACTGCTAACAGTGCTGATATTTAGTAGATAGTGTGCTTTATCTTGTTAGATTTTGATGTTATTTCAAAACCCATTTTCTAACTGGCAACATGCAGAAAGATGACCACATCACACCCATATCACCAAGTCACCAATTGAACAACTCATTTCTGATTGATGCTTCATCTTTCTCCTTTACAATGTTTTATTGACACAAATATTATAGAAAATGGGTCATTTTAACAAAGTCTCATCTCTGGAGGCTTCTGAAGCGTATAAGTATTCTAAATAAGAAGTAACACAAAACGCAGCAAAAACATTGGCCTGATTTTCTCATATTCATAAAACAATCTGCTGGCCGACTAATAAAGCCAGAATCTTTCACTCTGATCCCGCTTTCCTCTGCAGCCTCTCAGATTCTGTATGTTTGGATTTTTCACAGCACGGCCATAAGAGAGTAGTTTTGTGGCCTCTATCCAACTGTTTTTTTAATCTCTTATTAATCCAGCCCCCTACGGTATACACATCTTTAAGCATCTGATGTTTGCAGCAGCTGCGTACACACGGATCGTGTATGTTTTTATCTACTATAATTGATATATTCACACAGATTCCTAAAGAGAACCGCAGAAGGGAACAACTTCATCCTAGAGGAGGCGAAAATTCCTCTCATTGCTTTCAGATCTCATCTTGCTCTTTCTCCTCAGGTGCCCTCTGTGCTTACGGTATTTACTCTGTAAAGCATATGCACATTACGAAGTGAAAATACCTCCAGGCTTTTAGAGATGTCCCCAAATCCCACAGTGTGGCTCTCAGTAACGAGGCTGAACTTGTGTTTATGTTTTGAATATAGATTAGGCAGTTTAGCGTGCCATTGGAGGAAGGATTATAAAGGGCAGCTCAAGGAAGACAGATGTCTGAATCTTTTTTTTAAATGTTTTTTCTGCGTTGGGGTTCATTTTCATCTGCTATTGATTAAAATTCAACCCCACAGGGTTTGGCCAGGCCCGTTCCATCACCAACTCTGGGAGGAAAACGGTTAGTTTTTTGCTGAAAATAGCATTTTTCTGCCCTCAGATTCCACTGACTGCCTCACCATTGTGCACCTTAAAATAGATTCCTCAGCATGGAGATTAGATCTGAGTGTCCAGGAAGGACGAGTGAATGATTTGGTTTCAGATACATTGAACTGTTTCATGTGTTTTCTGCTGATGTGTGTTAATGTGACAGGACCAATGGAAATGAAAGCAGCGCTCAGACAAATGTGCTTGAATTGCTGTGATCTTTTCACGTTCAATAAATGAATGTGACTTAAAGGGATATTTGGACCATTTTAAATTGTGTTTCTGTGGAAGTGTTAAATAAATACCATCTGATCTCACCCAAATTGTTATCTGAACAGCCTCTGTTTAGAGAACTAGTTTGATTCCTACATGACTGATGAGCTAACAGCTAGTCTGAGTGCTGTCATTATTTAATAAACCTTTACCACGCTGTTTAATTCACATTATTTGTTAATTTTAGCTGAAATAATAGAAAATTCCTGACAGATTTGGCCCCTGAAAACACCAGATGAGCTATATTTTGAGGCTCACAGTAAGAATTTTTGGATAAACTTATGAAATTTAGAAGGTTACAGCAGCAACACACACCTGAGCTTGAACTAGCCATTAGCCCATCAGTCCAACTATAATATTAATAATAATTGTACAAACAGAAATAAACATTAAAATGGCTAAAACATCTATCTTGACCGAAAATAATTTTTTTCTCATGGCTTTTATGTTGTGTTTAAACCAACTTTGTAAAAGGTGTTTTGGCTTTAAAGGCAATGTTTTGCTTGTTTTGGCTCCCCCTGGTGTCCGTTTTAAAATCACTACCGTAAAGACGTTAGCACCATTGTTTCTGCTCAGAAAATCTAACTATTGAAATGTCTCCTCAGCCTTCACTGCTTTCTACATGAGCGGTTATTTACTCCTTCAAAGTAATCAGCTGTGTTCAAGCAGGAAGAGATTGAAAAAAAAGCAGGAATCATGAGCTAAAAACACTCTGGCGCTAGCATAACAGCTAGCCACTTTGGGTTAGCCTAACCCTTGCAAGGTATGTGACTTTATGAGACTTCTGGGGCACCGGACTGGAGACTGCAGTTGCAATCGTGGTATTCTGGATCTAAGCACCAGATGGGTCTAAGTGACTTTTCATTAACCCTGTAAAGGGTCATATTAGCACATATTGGCTCAAGGAAAAGATTTAAAAATATGAAAAAGTTGCAAAGTATGCCTTTAATCACTGATATCTTTTCACTTTACACCGCTCTTAAGCATGTGATTTGTACTGTAAACTGTCAATGACATTAATCCTTTATTATTTTATTTTTTCTGCCTCTCCTTTTCTCTAGGTTCCGCATCCCTGAGCGGAACCGGGACAGTAACGGTTCTGGTGGACGACGTTAATGATAACATCCCCGTTTTCACCTCCTCCACCTTCCACACAACCATCGCGGAGGACGCTCCGACAGGAACAGACGTGCTTTTAGTCAACAGCTCCGATGCAGATGTGGGCGTCAATGGTGTCATAAGGTATTAGAAATGCTTATTCATTCATTTTTACAATCAACTTAACTAAAAAAGCTGAATGAAAATCCCAAATTTTGTTAGTGACCTGAAGACAACAAATAGAACAGGAAATTGGGTTTAG
Organism: Callopanchax toddi; assembly: GCA_006937965.1. NCBI lineage: Eukaryota > Metazoa > Chordata > Actinopteri > Cyprinodontiformes > Nothobranchiidae > Callopanchax > Callopanchax toddi. The sequence goes on from SSNR01000330.1 coordinate 311,068, forward strand.
TTCTATTTTTTGAAGAAAAAATAAACAACAACTTTAGTGTCTATAATTCTAAAGAAATATATATAATTGATCTATTTTGCTCTTTACCGTTTCAGTATGTGATCCGTTGTTGTTTGCTCATTGATGATATTGTTTCAGTACAGTAAAAGGTGTTTTTTTACGTTGTTGAAATGCTCTACCTCATATCCAGCTTTTGTGATACTTTCTTCCAACTCTCCAACAGTTTAGTTTCGGAGTTTAAAGTCCAGAAGTTTCTAGTTGTGATCTTTTAGCCTTTTCAGCTTTTTTTCACACTCACAGCTCCCTTCATGGGGGCTAAGAGCTTCTGGCCTGGTCTCTCTCAAGCCGGACGCTGACTCAGGTCCAGCCCCTCCTCTTTCCTCCGTAACCCTACTGAGTACACATTGGGGGTACCGCAGTGTGTTCCAGTTTCCCGAAACACAGTAATGAGGATGTTAATTGTCTATGACAGTATGAGATGTGCCCATCAGGGGGTTTTAGGGGGTCCGAGGCCCCTAATGGAGTCCAGAAACAGTTACCTTCAGTTATTAGTTTAAATTCTCACAACCCATTACATCCCAAACATGGACTTGTTTCTGCATTATGCTCTGACCACAAACATCTGTAGACAGTTTATACTAGTGGTGATGTCCAAATAAGCTTCGCATCCACCCTGCTGGAAGCGCACCCCCCCTCCAGAGATGAACGACAAATTGCAGAACAACGTGAGAACTCAAACCTTTTCAAAATACACACTGGTGTGTATGTGTGTGTGTCAGTTTACGTCTGAGATCCTGCTGAAGACTGATGAGATACAGGATGAAACGTGAGATTTGTTTGAAAGCAAATGAGAGTGGCCCCCGCAGTCCTGATCAGTTTTATCTTACTTGAACACCCTGCTTTAGTTTAATTGTATGCTGTATATTTTACCTACATATTAAATTATTTAAACATTTTGTCCTATATAATCACAGGAACCCATCTAAATTATATAGTATAAAATAAATCTATAATAGTTTTGTAGTTCTGATCTGTAGGGAGGCAGGTTTTGAGCAGAAGACTAAACAAACATCAGCTGTTAAAACTTTATTCCTCAGTCCATTTATAACTGATCTTATGTCTTATGATTAAAAAAAAAAAACAACTTTTACTGAGCAGGTTTAGAATCTGTTTGGGTAAACCTTTAAACAGTGCCCTCTATAGGTTGAACTGTGAAAACTATCAGTCAGTGGGAGTTTTATAACTTTAAAAATTTACAGGGAAATGATATAAAACACTATTACTTAAAAACGCATGCAAATAAAACAGGAAATACACTGAGTAGTAAATATATTTTATTTATTTAAACACAAGTTATTCAAATTCCTTTTAAGCAGATGGAGTTAAAGTGACTGTAAATGAAATCAAACCTTAAACTGTTTCTACTTCCTACAGCTACAGCCTGAGCGGTGGACACGGCCAGTTCTCCATCAACCCGGCCACAGGACAGATTATCACCAGCTCCCTGCTGGACCGAGAGGAAAGGGCCAATTACCAGCTGCTGGTTGTTGCAACAGATGGAGGGCAGCCCGAGGGCCTGTCCAGCTCTGCCACGGTGTCCGTGACGGTGACTGACATCAATGACAACCCGCCACGCTTCCATCACCACCCGTATGTGACCCACATCCCCGCCTCCACCGCGCCAGGTTAGTGTTGCCTTCATTAAAACAGGAAATATAAGTGTGGAATAAACAATTTCTATTAATAGTTACCAGAAATCGTATGTGCATTTATTTTCTCATATTTTTGCTTAACACTAGGTCACATTCCAGGGTTTTAAAAAAGTAAAAAAAAAGATCTAAGCATGCCCTGAATTTTCATACAAGTTATTAATTTACATTTAGTTGTATATTATGTTTAATTTTGTTTTCCATTTACTATTTCTTGGCTGACAGCATTTATTTGTTCATTGTTCTAGGTCAGTGTGAGTAGATGTGATAAAACCACAAGGCCCATGATGCAATGCTGCACCTGTCAAATTAAGTTTATTGATGGATATTTAGCCTTCTCCACCAAACAATACAATTTGGAGAATACAACTTGCTAATTTGAAAGAAATGCAATAAAATAGAACATTTCGGAATTAAGAATTTAATTTACTAGAATAAAACTTAGAGAAACCCTGACATTCAGTGTGATAAAACGTATTTATTCCTTTTTGTACCTACAGGGTCTTTGGTCTTTGCCGTCACTGTCACCGATGAAGACTCTGGTTCCAACGCCCAGCTGCACTACTCCCTGATGGGGCGCAACTCTGAGAAATTCAAGATTGACCCAGTGAGAGGCGCCATCACCGCCAACGAGAGGCTGACTGGAAGCTCAGAAGTTACCCTCACAGTTCAAGTCAAAGATGGAGGCGCTAACCCCAAAACAGATATGACCACAGTGACTGTTCGCTTTGTTACTGGAGGAAACTTTCCAGTCATCAAACTGAAGGAGCGAGCGTTCACATTTCCAGAGAATCAGCCCAACAATCACATAGTTACAACAGTGATGGGGTCTTCGAGGAGAGGAGGACCGTTGTCATATTACATTGCCAGTGGCAACCTGGATAATGCCTTTCATATAGACCAGCTGTCAGGAGAGTTGTCTATCAGACATCCTCTGGATTATGAGCACATTCAGAAATACGTTCTGTGGATTGAGGCCAGAGATCAGGGCTTCCCACCTTATTCCTCCTATGAGAAACTGGAAATAACTCTGCTTGATGTAAACGATAACCACCCAGTGTTTGAGAAGGATCCGTTTCACGCTGAGATACTGGAGAATCTTTCCCCTCAGCGTGTGCTGATGGTCTCTGCCGTTGATCTGGACAGTGGCACCAATGGACAGCTGGAATACGCCCTCATTGATGGCAACAAGGAGAACAGTTTCAGCATTAATCGAGCCACTGGTGAAATACGAACCACCAGGCCGTTGGACAGAGAGAAGGTGGCGCTGTACACTTTGAAAGTAAAGGCCACCGATCGAGGCTCGCCACCAAAAAACACAGTAGTCAAAGTGCTAATACAGGTTTTAGATCTGAATGATAACGCCCCCAGGTTTTCAAAGATATTTAGCGCTACAGTGGCTGAAAATGCTCCTGTTGGTTACACTGTCACCAGAGTCACCACCACAGATGAGGATGCTGGTTCAAATGCCATTAGTCGATATTCGATTACAGATACCAGCCTTCCATTCAGTATTAATGCAAACACAGGAGACATAACAATTAGCAGGCCACTCAATAGGGAAGACACTGATCACTACATTGTCAAAGTGACCGCCCATGACTCTGGCTGGACAGTAAGCACAGATGTCACCATTTTTATAACAGATATTAATGATAACGCGCCCAGATTCAGTCGCCCGTCTTACTATTTGGACTATCCTGAGCTCACGGAGGTGGGCTCCCTGGTCACACGGGTGTCTGCCACTGATCCGGACGAGGGTGTCAATGGCAAAATTTTCTATTTCATTCGGTCCCAGTCCGAGTATTTTAGAATCAACGCCAGCACTGGAGAGGTATTTGTGAAGCAGCAGTTAAAATATCAGAACTCCACTGGTGCTGGAAGCCTGAATATAAATCGCCACAGCTTCATCGTCACAGCCTCAGATCGAGCAGTTAAGCCTTTGATGAGCGAGACGACGGTTATTGTAAACATTGTAGACAGCAATGATAACCCACCTGTGTTTGAATTGCCTAGCTACTTCACTCCGGTCACCAAAAGTGTCAAAGTCGGCACCAGACTGATCAGAGTTGTAGCTCAAGACAAAAAAGACTTTGGCCTTAATTCTGAAGTTGAGTACCAAATAATAGGAGGGAACAGTTCAAGTAAATTCAAACTGGATAAAACTAGTGGGTGGATCACCGTTGCCTCTTCCCTCACATCCGATATAAATAAAAAGTTCCTCATTGACCTCACAGCAAGTGACAGAGGAAATCCTCCTCTTTCAGCACAAACAGCAGTGAGAATTGCTGTCACAGAGGAAAACCACCACACACCTGAGTTCTCACAGAGCCAAATCTCAGCCACCATACCTGAAAGCCTCGCTGTTGGAACAGCAATAAGGACTGTGTCTGCCAGAGACAAAGATAAAGAAATGAATGGCCTTATCACCTACAATATCACTTCAGGCAATGACAAAGGTTTGTTTGTACTTAACAGCAAGACTGGAGTGTTGTCATTAGCCCAACCATTAGACTTTGAGGAGAAGCAGCAACATGAGCTGAGAGTTTCAGCCACTGACGGTGGTTGGATTTCAAAAACCGGTCATGTCTCGGTCACAGTACATGTGACGGATGTGAACGACAACTCTCCTGTTTTTGATCCTGATGAGTTCTTCCCCGTTGTGCAGGAGAACGTTCCCAGTGGCACGACGGTGCTGAAAATGAATGCTATAGACCGAGATTCAGGCGCAAACGCAGTCATGGCTTATGTGATTCAGTCCTCAGACAGTGACCTCTTTGTTATTGACCCAAACACAGGCACTATCACCACCCAGGGCTTCTTGGATTATGAAGCTAAGCAGGTCTACCATTTAACAGTCAAGGCCTTCAATGTCCCAGACGAAGAGCGCTGCAGCTTCGCCAATGTCAATATTCAGTTGAAGGGAGCCAATGAATACGTTCCCCGCTTTGTCTCCAAACAATACTACTTTGAAATCTCTGAAGCTGCTCCAAAAGGCACAGTTGTCGGGGAAGTATTCGCCAGTGATCGAGACCAAGGAGACGATGGAGTGGTTTACTACCTCATATTTGGAAAGAGCAGAAAGAAAGGCTTTAGCATCAACAAGAAAAACGGTCAGATTTATGTTACAGGTACTCTAGACCGTGAGAAAGAAGAAAGGGTTTCTTTGAAGGTGTTGGCGAAGAATGCAGGAAGCATTCGTGGAGCAGATATCGATGAAGTGTTTGTTAATATAACTATCCTTGATGCCAATGATCCACCTGTTTTTACCCAAGATCTGTATGACGTGCAGGTCAGTGAGGGTCTGTCGCTCGGCGGTCTCGTCACCTTTGTAAGTGCTGAAGACTCAGACTCCGTCCCCAGCTGGAGCAGGTTCTCTTACTCCTTTGCTCCTGAGTTGGATAAAAATGTTTTTACAATAAATCCCAAAACTGGTCAAGTGTCTGTGGCTGCTGAGCTGGACAGAGAAACAACTCCTGTCTATAATCTGACTGTTCTCGCTGTGGATACGGGGACACCTCCTGCCACCGGAAGTGCCACCGTCATTGTGAATCTGGAAGACATCAATGATAATGGTCCAACGCTGACAACCACCTATGCTGAGGTAATGGAGAACCAGAGAGCTGGTTCTGCAGTTGCAACGCTGACGGCCTCTGATCCAGATCTATCCCCCAACCAAGGCCCTTTCTTATACAGCCTCCTGAGTTCTGGCTCTGCCAACAGCTACTTCAGCCTGAGTTCAGCTGGGGTGTTGACCACCAGCCGGGAGATAGACAGAGAGCAGATTAGTGACTACTACCTCTATGTTGTGATTAAAGACTCTGGTGTGCCTCAGATGTCCTCCACAGGAACAGTTCACATCAAAATAAATGATCAGAATGACAACCCTTCAGAACCACGATCCATGGAAATCTTCGTCCACTATTTTGGAAACACGTTTCCTGGAGGTTCTTTAGGAGATGTTAAACCACAAGATCCTGACATCCATGACAGGTTCCACTGCTCCCTCATCCCTCCGTCATCTGGACTGTTTACTATCCCGGCAGGAACGTGCAACCTCAACTCTAAAGCTCGCTCAACAGATGGGACTTTTGACATAACCATTCGCAGCAGTGATGGTGTTCACGGTTCAGTCAGTAACACAGCCAGAGTTGTTTTTATGGGCTTCAACAATGCCACTGTGGATAACAGCATACTGATACGGCTCCACTCTGAAGGAGTCAAAAGCTTCCTCACTAACCACTACCTCAGCTTCTTACGCATTGCCAACTCTCAGCTAGCCGGACTAGGCACAGGGGTGCTGCTTTATGGAGTGTTTGAGCTCAACAATCAGACTTTCCTGATGGCAGCTGTGAAACGAGGCCACGGACAATATGTGAGCCCCAGTGGTGTGGCCACATTCTTCCAGAGTATCAAAGACATTTTATATAGACAGAGTGGGGTGCAAATAGACGCAGTGGACCATGATCCATGCATGCGTAACCCATGCCAGAATGGAGGCAGCTGCAAGCGGCGTCTCAGTGTCGGGCCCGATATGAAGACAGAAGAAAGTGTCCCTGTGATCCTCGTTTCCAACTACCCCCTGCAGCCGTATGCCTGCAGCTGCAGGCCAGGTTACGCAGGGCCTCTGTGCGAGACAGACATCGACGAGTGCCAGCCATCGCCCTGCCACAATGGTGGCACCTGCCACAATCTAGTGGGGGGTTTCTCCTGCACCTGTTCTGAGGGTTTCACCGGGATGGCCTGCGAGAGGGATATCAACGAATGCCTTTCAAATCCCTGCAAGAATGGGGCGCTGTGCCAGAACTTTCCTGGGGGCTTCAACTGTCTCTGTAAATCTGGATTTGCAGGTACTGCACACACAGGAGTCACATTATATATCTGTTCACACAGTCACTGCACTGAGTCCTGGAAAAATGATGTAAGGGCAGTCGCACAGATAATAGTCACACAACCTTAGATCCAATGAAAATATTTGCTCCTGAATGTTTCCAGGAGGCGTCATGGCTGCAGCATTTAGCTGCCAAAAGCAGTTTGGTTTTTGAGTTGCTAGTTGAGGGTATCAGTGGTGATACATATCAGCCTTTTTATGTTTACTTTAATAAAAAGGATGACCCTAATCAGGAGTCAGGTTTCGATTACACACACAGTATACACACACAGTTCTGTAGTGTTTTCATGCACGCACAGCTTTGACCACACAAACACACATTTCTAATCCGGCATGGAGATTTATCAATCTAGGAGTTTTCATTTGGCCATGTTTTGTCTCATTTTACAAATGAGCAGCTTTATAAAAGATCCAATCAGGCCTTTCAATTTGGAAATGTAATTAATATGGTGCATTATTGGCCCCGATAAAAAAGGGAGTGGATTTTAATGGGAAATACTTAGAACAATCATGTGGATCCTGCATAATACTTCAGCTCTAGCTGCAGCATCTGAAAGACATTTTGAAAGCACGCTGCATCGGGCAATTTGCCTGAAGTCAAGTCATTACTGTCCCTTTTTATTATGATGATAAAAATGACCACAAATCTTCAGGTTTTATCAAGATGGATTGCCCTCTTGCAGAAATGCACCTATTGACTTACAGTAGTTTGCGTGCCCTGACGCTGAACTCTCAGCTTCCTGTTTTCCACAACTACTGCTGGCAGCCAAATCCATCTCCATTAGGCAACTTGTCTCAGGATTTACAGCGTTAAATATACTGAGGTTCATTGTCAGTTTGTTTCTGTTGTACCATGTGCCATGCGCCATTTATGTCTGTTATATTTATTATCAGTGTCACATTCCTTATCAAGATGTTTAAGCTTTCAGCTCTTTTGAGTTTGCCTGCATATGTGGCAGCCATTCATGTACACTTCAGCTGTTCTGCACTGCAAAAAAAAAAAACAGCAATATGATCTCGCAGTAAGTTTGAAAGCCTGATTATTCTTCCTGAGATGAATCAGCCAATTGAATGAGATCATTTCATTTTTTTTTTCCCCAAGAAAGTTTCAAGATGCTGTGGTTTCAAATTACATCATCTTGGGCACGTTGCATGCGTTTTACAAAGCATCACACATCTGAACTTTCAGCTTCCTGTTTTGTATTTTATGGTTGCTTTAATGTGATTTTAAGGTTGATTATACTGGGGTTTTTTTCTGTGCATTTCTCAGCTGCAGTGTTTTGAAAGGCTTGCATGTCTTGGTCTGAGTGGAAAGTGATGTGTGTTCCCTGTGGGGTTTCTCCATGTTGTCTGCCACCCCATCCATTTTTATTTGTTGTTCTGTGAACTCAGGCAAAACGTGCGATTCCATCATCAATCACTGTGAGTGTAACCCATGTTTTAATGGCGGCTCCTGTCAGAATCGGGTGGATGGATATTACTGTCATTGTCCGTTTGGTAAGTAATTCTAGGAAACTTAAAGAAGCCTGATGATTTTATGAATATGAAAGATAATTCCACTTTACCAGGGGAAAGAAACTTTCCACTCTTAAACTCTAATTTCTTAAACAAATGTTTTCACTGACATTTATTTTGTGCCTCCATAAAATGCCACATATGTACATTTAAATAAACTGTTTTTTGAAGATTCTTGTAAAAGATTAAAGACCTGGCATTCCTTGAAGAAAAACACAAAACCTTTCATGCCAGAGTTTTAAAATGTATTATGTTGAGGATTGATGGGGTCATAGCCATTTGGGTCTCAACTTTAAAATAACGTGACGCTTGAGCTCACACAATTTTTTGTGCGATCTGTCAGCAGTCAGTATTTGTTGTCTCAAAATCTGCACATTTTAGTGAGTTATTCCCAATCCCAAGATTGATTAGCTGTGGATACTTTTTTAAATGTATTTTTAATGATTTTCTTAAGTTTTCTGTTCAGTGGTTTATGAAATATTATTCTAACAAACACAGTCAACCCCAACAATTAATGGCAAAGTTTTAAACAACAATCTTTGTACTTCATATGATAATGGAGATGACTCATAACACCAAAGTTTTGTACAATATATGCAAAATGGAGAGTTTCATTAACCTATCATGTAGTTTATAAGATATTTTGTCAATAGTCAGAACATTTAGACCTTAATGGTTAATGTCAAGTTTCTAAGCCAAGACATTACATGATCTGTTAGTGCTCAGAGTATCTTTTGGAGAAGAGTCTCAGCTACAACACCAAGTTTTGGCTCAATATCTGTAAAATTGCTATTTTTGTGTTTACCGATGTCTATTTATGACAGTCATCTTAAATTGGGTTGACTAATTGTTTAATCCAGTGTCAACAGAACATTTAAAAATCATTGTGAACTTCTTGTTTTATTTGTAAATATTCTTTCACAGTAAAAGCACGATGCATTTACAGTCCTCTCTAACTCGTTGTTTGATTTTCTTTCGTCTTCAGGGGTTTTCGGTAAACACTGCGAGCTGAACAGCTACGGTTTTGAGGAGCTCTCCTACATGGAGTTTCCCTCTCTGGATCCCAACAATAACTACATCTACATCAAGTTCGCTACCCTGAAGAGCAACGCGCTGTTGATGTACAACCACGATAACCAGACGGGCGACAAGGCGGAGTTCCTGGCTCTGGAGATCATCGAGGGACGGCTGCGCTTCTCGTTTAACCTGGGCAGTGGAACGTATAAACTGATGACCATGATAAAAGTGGCAGACGGGGAGTTCCACACGGTGATCGCCAGGAGAGCTGGGATGGTAGGAATCATAAATCAGCTCACATGTTGACTGCTTTCCATGATTTCTTGAAGAATACTGCATTTAATGCCTTATTAGATTTTATGGGTCTGGTTGCAGAACTAGTGAGGGAAGCATTAATGCAATGTTCTTTTACTACTAAAACCTTCATCCATCTTCCCTTTTTTGCACCATCAGATGATGAATAAACTCTCAAACCGCTGGTAGCTCAGCTTATGGTTTTAATTATACTTTACTACATGCTGTGATTTACAACACCAGGATCCAAAATGGCCCTGAAATATGAAATTATGTCTCCTGTGCTCTGAGTGAGAGGCGTCTCCATGCCAGCAGCACAGTGGCACGGAAAGAGGCAAAAAGTCCAACTAGGCCCTGTCGAATTGTCTCTAATGCTGCTCTCCTGCTGGACTTCAAATCTGTCGTTTCCCACCGAGCAGTGGGCTTTCACAGGAAGCTGCTAAAATCGTTAAATTGTCAGTTTTGAAATTCTGCAGAGTGATGGGATGGAAAGGCATACAGCACTTATTGAGAACCAGCTCCATTCTAGTGCCCGGTGAATACGGAGGTGGCCGGGTTTGTGCTTTTGGAAGTGTGAATGAGAAATGTCTGTGTGTTGACTCCTTCAAGCGATGTAAAGCGAACCTGATCACCGTGTTTGCAGAAGCTGATGTGGGTCATTTTGGTGGTCAGGTTTGAGGTCAGTTCCCAGTTCCAGTGCCTGAATTATGAGCCAGTCTCAGAAACCACAAACACAAACGAGCACGAAGTCATGAAAGGGAGCAGGAAGTTCATGCAAAGTGTATAATCGTGTTTTTAGGTGGAATAATCATCAAAAAGCATGAATGTAATACAAATTGTTCAACACAAAACTTATTTGAAACAGGAAATTGATGAAGAAAAATGTCCTACACACCAATTCAGTGCGATTCCAAGTAAAACGAGTATTTCTGTTCATATTTTAGTCCCCAGTCACAGGATTAAATTACAAAGAAAGCAATTAGACTGATCAGCTGACAGAAAACAAATGATAAAAACCACGTCAGTTTGTTTTGCACCAGAAAACAAACTAGCATCTTCAGTGAAGTCAGTTTTTAAACGTATTTGACAGTTTCGTTTTGTCTGTTGTCGCTCAGCGCCAGCAGCCAGTCAACAAGCTTTTGATTTGTACTAAACAGGCACAAAACAAATGCAGAACAGCAGTCACTCAGCCTGTAGAGGAAAACAGAAAGCAGCGCTGCGGTCCATGCATCTGAGAAAACAATGATCTCCATCAGCACTTTCCTCCTGCGTTAGCAGAACACATCAAACGCATCTTTTCATGTTGCATTTGGTCCTGATTTAGAAATGTTTCTTGTGATATTTGTTTTCTTTATCACAGTGTGAGATCTTTGTCAGTCGGTGATGTATATACAGACTGACTGTATGTCAGCGATCACAGGAAAAAAGGATTAAGTGTTCAGTGGATCACAAATGTTAGATACTTTATGTTTTTTTTGGCATATTAGCATATTTTTGTTTTGTATCTACATGTATTTGACTGAACAGAAATCTGTGTGTGTGTGTGTGTGTGTGCGCTCAGCAGGGTCACGCTCTCCTGGATGATTTGTGTTAGAGATCCGGGCCGGTGTGGTCCGTGTTTACTTAAACTCCAGGAGAGGTGGAGCGTGATTGCTCCGGTTTTTCAACACTTTCACACACTTTTCCGGACAGTTTCCTCACCAGCCCATTTCTTTTCTTCCTCGTGGGTTTGTTCCCTCTCAGAGCTCAGAAACGAGAGACAGCGGCCCACATCTGGACAAACGCTTTAGTGCCACGAACGGGAAACAGGAAACGCTTCCTGTAGAGTCTGGCATTTCTGCACCACTTTCTTATCAAACATGACGCAAAAATGAGAAATATTTTGTCTAAATGCCTCCTAGTGAACAAAGCTATCGTTAGGTAAACCATCAGTTCTAGAGCTGAATTCCTAAATATTTATATCAGCTGCTGTGATCACATGAAGCAGTCATTTAACTGTTTCATCTCTTTCTTTTATTGTGAAATAAAGCAGTTTTTTGTCATGTTTAGTCAAATTTACAAGAGAAAGAAGTTTACCTTCAAATAAAAGATCCTCCAAAATGAGATTTTTCCTAATATAAAGAAACAAGATGGAGTTAAACTTTCGGTACTTATCAAAAACCCAATTGCTCTTCAGGGTGGATCATTTTATACTGGATCTTTTTATTTTAGGCTCATTGGGCCAGGGTGGGTTTCAAAATGTCTTCAAACAGATGCACAGGTTTTTATTTCCTTGCATGAGTTGCAGGGTCTGTCCCTCGTTTCTCTGGAATTAAAATGCTCAAAACATTTATCAGTTGAAATTTCTGTTAAACATTCAGTCATCACGGGTGCCTGGAACCCTTCACAGTTTTACTTTAGTGAATCAGAGCGCAAAAAAAAAAGAGTAACTTTAGGAAGAATTAGTAACCAAACTGCAAACAAATGGTGACATAATTATGTCATCTTGTGACAAAATTGCAACAAAAACTTTGCTTGATTTTCAGTTTATTAGCTAATTTTGCTAAGTTTTTTATAGTTTTGTGTCAGCAGCTATCAGTCGCAGCCCAGCGAAATGCTGGTTTCACCAAAATAAATCCATTTACAGCCTCACTGTAGAGGAGACCTGCACTTGTAGGAGTTGAGGTAGATTTTTGTGACAGTGTTGAAGGACCTAATGATATCCTCAGCTGTACTGTAACTGTGCTGTTTTCTGGAGCCCGATTGAAACGAAGATAAAATATTGTTCGACTCTGCTGCTCTTGTATCCATCAGTCAGACTTCAGGCTTCCATCAGCAGCTCTGTGTCGTTTTCATGTCAAACATAAAGCAACGAGCTTCTGTCTGCAGCCTGAGTTCATAAACACACAGAGCAGAAGTCAAAAAGAAAGAAAATACCCATGTTGTCCCAATATGGTGATAACTTACTTGAACACATTAACAGTGTGTATTCAGTGAGTCATGTTGAAAGTCAGACACAATTAAATGAACCGTTATTCTGGCGCTGAATATTTTTATTAGTCTGTAAAAACAAGGAATGCAACTGGGCACCGAGGTCCATTTCCCTCCAATCAGTTTGGGCGTCCATTAGATTCTCCTATAAATCCTGCTGAGGTCTGTGGGGGAGCTGGACCCGTCCCAGCTGACCCTGGGTGTGAGGGGAGGTACCCCCCCCCCCCGATCGGGTCATCAGTCCATCAGGGAGCCAACAGAGAAACAGACGACCGCTCACCTTCACTCCTTCAGCCAATTTAGAATCGACATTAATCTTAGCCTGCAGGGTTTGGAAATGTGGGAAGAAACAGAAACCAACTTCACAAAATAAAGTTTCAACTAAAATCTATGCATCAAGTGCAACATGTGTTTATTTGATTTTAATATAACAGACTGTCCAGTTTTATCCTAAAGATGATCATTTTGACTCAGCTGTGTGTTGCTGTCACCATGTAGGCGGCGTCCCTGACTGTGGATCTGTGTGGTGAAGACCAGGAACCAGGTTACTGCACCGTGAGCAACGTGGCAGTTCACACTGACTGGTAGGACACACACACACACACACACACACACACACACACACACACACACACACACACACACACACACACACACACACACACACACACACACACACACACTTATGTAGACCCTGTCATTCTATAACTGTGTTGGCTTCCTTACCTTGACTATAATATATTGTTTAATTTAAACCTGATGTTCTTGTTTTTATTTTACTTTTTAATTACTCCAAAATATTTGATCGGTTTTTTGTGCTGCAAATTGTTCAAAAAAAAAAAAAAAGTTAATTTTTACATTTATAAAAACTCATTCATCTCAAACTTAGACATTTTTACCTCCAGACCTGGAAAAATGTCACTCTGCATCCTGTTACTGTCAGTCTGGATTTCTGCAAACCTTTTATATGAGAAACTTTTACAAATAATCAGGATCATGTATCATAAAACGTCATTAAATGCTTGTTTTTGCATGATGAGGACTTTAATTCAGATCTTGAGGGAAAAACCTGAAACCTTTAGATTCTTGTGCGTCTCTCTCTGTGTGTGTGAAATAGATGTGTGTATTTGTGGGGGGTTAAGGGTCTTTTGAACACATTGTTGAGGAACTCGCTGACCCACAGTGTTTTTCTGTGTAGGCGTGTGTGAAGCCTTTAAACACTTGAATGCATTTCTGAGCTTTTTGTGCATATTTGTGTTTGTGCAGGATCCTGGACGTGCAGCCCAACAGGCTCTCGGTCGGAGGAGTCCGGTCAATAGAACCCGTCCTTCATCGCCGCGGTCAGGTCGCCACCCACGACTTCGTCGGCTGCATCATGGAGCTCGCCGTAAACGGCCGCCCGCTGGAGCCCAGTCAGGCGCTGGCGTCGCGGGGCATCCTGGACAGGTCCGTCTCCATCTCTTCTCTAATCTGTCCATCTTCTCTAACCTCTTCGACTCCCACTGCAGGACATCTGTTCACACTTTCAGACCCTCTGAGGAGTTTCTAAAAAGATGTTTTTTTTACCTACAAACGGCAGACTTTTGACAGGGGAAACCTACTGCTGGACTCCAGAGAATTTCCATCCCACTTGAATAGCGAAGCAGAGACAGATCTTTTAATATGCTAATGCTCTGGGGCTCTTTATGAGGTTTTGTATTGTGCACTTTGAGAGAAATCAAAGCTCATCTGCTTCATCCTCTCAGTGCTGTTTTTACAGCTTCTCTTTTTAATCAAACCCCCATGGGTTCCTGAGTGTGAGTCTTACTTGTCAAACTGTCCATTTGATTGTCGGTTTGTGCATCGCTGTGTTCCTAGATGCCCGAGACTGGAAGGAGCCTGCACCACCAGCCCCTGCAGACACGGGGGAACCTGTTTGGACCACTGGTCATGGCAGCAGTGCCAGTGTGTGGACGGCTTCACCGGGAAATTCTGTGAGAAATGTGAGTATCTGCCTTTGAAGTGACTTTTCCTGATGAGGTTGCACTCACAGAAGAATATTCTACCATAATTATTTATAACTTGTCCCGCCTAGTTCATGAAAATGCATGGCGGAGCCTGAAATAGGCCACGTAGCTGACTTCTGAGTTTCTTCTCAGAGCATTTCATTACGTAAATCCTCAGACTCAACGTTTAGGAACTAAAAAAAGACAACAAAAAAAAACCTCTGAGGTTTTATGAAAAAAGGGCCAAAAAGTCACAGTTACAGCGTGAATACATCAGTGTGTTTGGAAGTATTACACTTTAATTGTAAGGCTTTCGTATTATTACTGGAAGCATGCAGAGGGATTACTGAGAAAACTGGAAACTATTGTGTTTGCCATCAGGTTCAGTTTTGTGGGAATTCTGCTGGTTTGATTTATGGCATGAAAATGGAGCGGGTTTCTGTCTGGGACTTGTGCAGAAAGGGCTGTGAAGGAAAATGAGTCAATGCAGGGACATGAGAAAAATCACACCAGTAATTAAAACCAGAACAAAAAGAAATATATTTTAGAAAGCAGAGCTGAAATAGTTAATAAACCCCCACAAAAGAGGGAAAAATCCCTGATGGGGAAGACGTCGGTTTTATTGTCACTTCAGATAGAAACACCAGATAATAGCCAGGTCCTCGATGGGCTGTGACTGCTGGGAGGAAATTACAAACGACATTCAAGAGGGAGTTTCTAAAATGTCTTGAAATCCAGGTTTCAATGTCTTTATTTCTGGTTTAATAAATAACATAGTATGTGAGCTGGTTTCTCTTTGGAAGGTATTTGTTAGAGAATGAGGACAAATATGAGATTAGGATAATCACTGAATCTGACAGTCTGCCTTCTATCCTCCTCCGTCTCTCAGACATGACAGCAGACACCGCTCTGTCTCTGGACGGAACCGGCCGACTGGACTACTCCCTGAAGGACGGTCCTAAACGTGACATCCTGCTGAGACAGTCTCTGCAGGGCGAGACGTCCAGCTTCGTCGGACCCAGCAGCCTGGAGGTCAAGTTCAGAACACGCAGCAAGACCGGCACGCTGCTGCACGTTCAGGAGAGCAGCAACTACACCACAGTGAAGGTGAGACATGTCTGAGGTTTTAGAATAACCTGAAGATGAATTCAGATAATTTTTTGATAAATACAGCAATCTGTAATCTTTAAAAAAGCTTAAATCTTCCCCAGTTTTAAAGCAATTTATGTAAAGTTCTCTTTTAAATCTTTACACTGCTCTGACCTGGGGCAGCTGTGGCTCAGTGGGTAAGGAAGGCCATCCGCTGATTGGAAGGTCAGCAGTTCAATCCCCTGTTCCTGCAGAACACATGTGAAGTATTCCTGCAAGATGCTGCCCCCCTGCAAGCTGTTCAGAATGTCATGCATGCATTTTATCAATATTATTGCATTTAAACAGCACCAAAGCTGTGGTCATGACACTACTGTGGGTCGTGAAGCACTAAATAAGGGGTCTCCAGTGATCAAGTAAAACTGAAAAAGTATTCCTGACAGAATTACTTCACTTTTATTAATGAAAAAGTTTAAATATAACAGTTCAAGTCATTTTTATATAACTCAATCATCAACATATGGTGTCACAAGTTTTTCCAGTGTTACGTTTTAGGTCAAGAGCTGAAAGATTTGGGAAACACTGGTGGACACTACTTGACTGTAATCTCACTGAGGCTGTACACTGAACTTCACTCACACTTTAAACCAGAAACAGTCAAAGCATAACGAGAAAATAAAACACAAAGTAATCAAACGCAGGAAGTGGGAAGATCTAAGAAGCTCAAAGCTCTTCCAGCAAAACCATCTAACATTTCAGAAGAACTTTTAAAGTTTGAGCTTTGAGTCAGAGAGCATTAATAATAGAGCGTATATAAAGTGTAAGGAGGGTTAATATCAGCTTAAATGGGCCGCTGTTGCAAAGAGAGTAACCTGGTTTGTTTTAATAAATAAAAACTGTGATTCCATCTGTAATTTTCACAATAAAAGCCTCACAGTTTCAGCTCTCATCGCCACGTCGTCCTCCGCAAATAGGTTTTCTGTCCGTGTTCTTGTTTTTAAAGAACAAAAAGTCCAAAGTCCTGGATGAGCACGTCTTTACGTTACAGCCAGGCTTGTGGTCTGCAACATAAGACGGAGACTGAACACAGACTTTAGAAAAATAAGGAAAAGTTAAAGTCTTGGAGATGCAATGCCAAAACAAGCACTGCAGGCCCCAGAGCTCACCTTTTCTCCTCATCAATTAGTCCAGCGAAGGCATTACGCCACCCAAAGACTTTTGAAGAGAGAATTAGGTGGAGAGGTGAGAAACGGTTGTGATAATTCTTTCTGACAGTCTTCAATTACTCATATGAGAGTAAAACTTACAGCAGACGCAGCCAGAACGGCTAGCTCCTAATATGATGAGTTTAGTGTAACGGATTCCTTGAAGAGTAAAAACAGAGAGAGGAGAACTGGATGCAGCACTTTTCCTCGAAGCAGACGAATAGTTTTCAGTATTTCTGCAGACAGCTGAATGAGATGATAATAAGATCAATCTAACAGTTCAAACAATGGAAATCACAGCATGAGGAGGCGTGTTGGAAAATCCTGTTGCATGGAAGAATGGGTGGCAGCCGATGACGTATCGGCTTCTTGAGGAGGTGTTTCATTTAGTAACTAAATGTTTCAACCGCAAACCGATGAGACTTAATATTAAGGGTCAAGAGGTCATTGGAAATCCAGGGGTTACTCCAGGAAAATGTGGACTTTTAAGTTCCATTTCCTCCTGAATGTTTTTGATCTTCATGTAAAATCAGAAGTTGAGAGGAAGTCTGCTCTGATTGGTCGGCTCCAGCGACCCGAGGGGACACTTTCTTTATCAGACGATTAAATAAAGTACGACGTCATGTCATTCAGTCTGTGAATGCAATCAGATTTAAGGATTTCAAAGACCAAACACTAATTTTACTGCGTTTCCAAAGTGACCTTCCCAACACTGCCTCTATGTATCTATCCATTCTCCTCCCAGTGCACCAGCAGTCGTCACCACTCACTCTCTTCTTGTAGAAACGTTTAAAAACCCTTCACAGATCTTCCTCCACCACCTCCTGCTCCTGTTTTTTCTCCTCTTATCCTGCTCAACACCTCCTTCCCTCTGACTGATCCTGGGCAGCTTCCCAAGCAGCCTCGTACCTTCATTCATCGTCTTCACGTTTTCTTTCAGACTCCCTCCATTCTCAGCACCAGCAGCCACTTCCCTCTGCAGAATGAAGCTTTCTCTCTTCTGATTTGGTTTTCAGGCTCTGTGCAGCTTCTGGTGCTCATCAAATCATCTCAGCTTCCCGAACAGCTCAGAGGACTATTATAAGAGCTACCAAAGAAATGATTGGTGATGAATACATACATGTATATGTATATATGTGTTAGGAGAACTATATAAAAAACAAGATGTTTAAGAGATAAGTCCCGTGATCGGTTTTCCAGGTTTAGACAACTCTGTATTTCTTGGCTTAAGGTACTTTCCCATTTTAAATCAATTCTTCCGGAAGCTACTTATCATTGCCGAGTTTTAGTTTCTTTGTAAAGGGAGGAGAACAAGATTACTTTTCCATCGAAGTGGGGAGAACACGAGATTACCATACACTGTAAAAGCCACAAAGTTGTAGCTCACGCCAAAGAGAGATTTATTAATTTCCTTTAAAGACGCATTCTGCCCTTTACGCTCTATAAAAACCCATCTGAAGTTGGCATTCAGAGGCTTTTCTCTGTAAATGAGTTGTTTGCAGGCTGCTGCTCATCTGGCTGAAACACACGAGTTGTGAGAACATGATGAAGTGCCGTGTTTGTCCCGACCGGAGGAAGATTTACGAGCATCAAGCTGCATTTTTCTATTTGATCTCTGACCTCAGCAGCAGCCTCTCAGAGCAGTGCGGTGGTGGTTCGGCGGAGCCTCGGAGAACACTTCCTCTCATCGCATAACTTATTGCATTAATCTAAAAAGCCGAAGCCTTTGTTTATGTAGCCGCTTCTCACAGAGCGTTACTTATCTCGTTCTTGAATTTATGAAATAAAACAGCATCTGTAAAGCTGTACGGACTTTATTTGTGTAAAATCGCTTTTGATTGTGATTTAGAGGTTTCCTATGTGGCTGTAATGAGACAACGAAATAAACATTTAGGATTCTCAGCAAGTCGTCAGTGAGTAACAACATGTCTGCCTCGTTAACGAGGACCTCTACCTCCGAGGTCAGTCCTGGATTTCCTTCATTAAATTCAACTTTGTTACCAGAATTTTGTAAAACATACAAACAGATTTCATAACTTTAAAGTCAAAAGGTGAAAAACAAACAAAACATTTGAGACTGAATTTCTCAGACACTCGTTGTAATGACATGTAAATTGGCTCATCTTTAGCAAACAAATTGCCCCAGTCAGAAAGTTTTTAGGCAAAAGTTTTCAGAGTTTATCCAAAGTTCAGCAAACAGATCATCTGCAGGGTAATGTAGCTGACCCTTTAGTTTAAACAAAGTTTTATGTCAAATAAGAACGCTTCCATACAAATAAGTCAGGTTGATAAAAAAAGTTGGCCATAAATGCACATTAATAATGTTGGTGTAACTTGGGCCAAGATGTATTTTGGACTAAAGAAATGTTTTTCATTTAGGTTTGGTAAGAAAGTTGTGCTAATTGTATTTATGCAACTTCATTTTAGCAAACTGAATTGTATAAACCAAGTTTCATTTAACTTTTGTAACATTGAACCTCACATGAGAGGTCCCGACTGTAAAGCTGCACAACTGAGGTTAAAAGCAACAATTGAAAAAGGCTGTAGTATTACTCAATATTCATATTGTTCGTTTTTCTCATTAAACAGATGCCTGCTAGAAGAAACCATTAGCAGTAATGCTTTGTTGCAAAAGAAAGAAAGCATAATGTTATAATATCTATGGCGTGTGATCGAATGCTAAAACATGCAGATGAGAGGAAAGCTGTCCTGAGTTTGGTTTATTTAAAGAATGTAGCTGTGAGAGAATCCTCCATGTTTGTAGTTTTATATAATGGTTTATCAGGACCACTGAGAAGAAAAAAACTTTTGAAAATAGCATTTTCATTTATTTTCCCCTCAATATAACCTAAAATGTGTCATTTCAAATGTATTTCTTAACATTTCAAAGTCAAAGTGTCTTTATTTGTCTCCCTTGGGAGATTGGACAAAATGAATTACACTCCACAAGCCCACACCATCCATCCATACATCACAAACTCCACATGGATATTAAAAAACAACCATAAAAGATAAAAACATTCATATCTAATAAAATAAGATCAATAAAAACCATTAAGAACCTTTGTTCCACTTAAAATAATCCTATCCATCTCACTCCCCTCGTTCATTTACAGCCTTAATAATTGATAAGGGAAGGAATGAGTGCTTATAGCGGTTATGTTTACATACAACACTCTGTACCTTCAACCTGAGTTCAGTGAGTATACAGAACATGAGAGGGGTCCTTTAAAATACAGTCTGCCTGTCTGAGGATGGTCTGCTCAAACAGAGGATTTAAGAGAGCTGTCCTACCCATAATCCTTCTTGCTGTCTTAATCAAAGTTGAAATCTGAGCTTTTGATTTAACAGATAAATTACCAAACCAACAGGCAATGCCTTAGCTTAGGATTGACTCGATTGTATCTCGGTAGAAAATCAACTATTTCAACTTTTATCAAAATATTTAAATTTTAATCTGGAAACTGGATAACAAAATAACATTTTTCACCCTTTGTTTTTCTTCTAAATGGCCCTAATAGGCCACCATAGCTCTGGAGCTCTGGCCCTCAGTCAAAGCTGATAAAAAAATATGCCAAAAACTAAATATACCTGAATTTCTAAGGCTTATAAACTAAAGCTTTAACTAGATGAAAACAAAATCGACACACTTTAACAGTCAGTAAATAATCAGAGTATTTAACCAAACTTTTCCTCCTGTGTTTGTCTCTCAGCTGAGGAACGGTAACGTCCACTACATCTCAGATGCTGGCGTTGGTGGGAAGGTGGAGAGGACTTTGGGAGACGTCGTTCTGTCCGACGGCCAGTGGCACACACTCCAGCTGATCAAAAACGGCTCGTCCACTCTGCTTCAGGTGGACAGCAGCCACTCCAAAGTCATCCAACACGCCACGCAGGACTTCGGAGGTCTCGGCGTTCTGACCTTTTCACTGGGAGGGATCCCACCTGGACCTGCTCAGCTAAAAACTGGAGCAGGTGAGACCCAACCCCCAGCCTTATATTAGATAGTGTTGTTATTTTAGTGAGAAAGAGACTGTAGATAATAAAACTCTCACAGTCTGAATTAAATGTACGTCTACCGCTTAATAACTTCAGGAACATTTGCAAAAAAAAAAGTAAAATAGCAACATCATTTCTCAATAAAAGACAAACTTTTTCAAGAAACTCTGGCCTAAAGGTGGGATGCATTCCTTTATGGAATACTCAGCCTTTAATAAGTAAAAACAGAATTCATATATTCACATCTGATCATTCAGCCCATCAGTTTATCCTCCTGACCTTCCTGGTCTTCATCTGTTTTAGCCAAAAGTTGTAGTTCTCTGCCAGGGGCTTCATGATCTCAGTCTGTCAAATTCCTCAACTAGTTTCAGAGCAAAAACAAACACTAAACATCAATGTGTGTTCAGTTAAATCCTGAACAGAGCCTTTATTAACATCGTGTATTTAAAAGGTGAGTTTTCTGGCTGAAGAGCAGATCACATGTTTGATTCATGAGCAGCAGGATGCAGCTGAGAGCGTGAAGATGGAGAGTTGATAGCCCTCCACAGATGTTTTCATTAGAATTCATCTCAGACATTTAAAGTTCACGTTCAGTTTGTTTTTCTTCCCAGTCATGTTTAAAGTACAATGAGGAAAAGACATTTATTTTATTCAATCAAGTGCAAAAAGATTGTAGAAAGAGAAAAGCAGTGCAGAAATCATAAAATGCAGCCAGCATCTTACATGAAAAAATATAAAAGGCATGAAATAATTATGATTTCTTTGTCAAAAAGTTATAAAAAGCAACTGATGATTGGATTTCAAATAAAAAAGGCATAAAAAGGCATCTCCTAATGATTAACATGTCATCTCAGAGGCTGTTTTAATGGAACTTATTGTTAAAATGCTCGTCATAATTACTAAAAATAAAATTACAGTTTATGTAATGATGCACAAAAAGTAATTTTTCCTTCTCTGAAGACCAGTCTAAAAGTTAAAAACATCATGTATATTTTACATGTCTAATTACATTTCGTTTAAAAAGCTGCGTGTCAAGGCTAACGTGTCGTTTTTGAAGCTGCATTATATTTATCTGTGCTGAATGTGTGTATAACGCGCATATTAATTCCGGCAGCAGCTTTTTAAACCTCTTCTGCAAATTCAAAGTGTATCTCGTGTTAATGACGTTGCTCTCGTGAGCCTGCAGATCCTTTTAAAACCCACTACGGAGTTCGTTTTTCTCAAATAAATTAACAGTTTGCTTCCTGAACTGTTGAATATATTTATTTTGTGACTCTCCCAACAAAACTCCCTCAAACTGCTCTGAAATCTGCTTGACGCTGCTGAAATGTATCTGCTATAAATAAAAACATGAGTCGATAAAAAGTATTTGTATTATCATTCATGAACAAAATAACTAATATTTGTTTAATTCGACTTTATCTTGGAATGCTTTTAGGAATGTTTTAAAGTCGTTTCCACCGCCTCTCCTCCTCGCTCGGTCTTAAATCACAGATCAGATGTCCTTGAGTTTAAGTTTGGAAAAAGGTGAACGAGAGGTTTTCCAGGAGGAGGTAATGCAGCACAGTAAATTTTAGGATTTCAAGGGAGGGAAAAAACAGGGCTTATGCTATGTACTAATATGGTAAAAATGAGCCATTTGAATGATTTGTTGAGCTCTTTTACAAAGGGACCGTTTCAAAACAAACATATTCTCAGCACGCAGACCCGTGGCAGACTGCCTGCTAACCAGCCTTTACCTCAGTGTGCGTCTGAACGTTTGTGTTCCGTTGTGTGCTCGCTCTGCCTGAGCTAACGAAAAGACACAAATGGATTTAATCTGCGCTGGGATAAATTCAATAAAATTCTGTTTACATCAGTGAGGCAGCGCTGTTAGGCAACACACAAAGCAACGGAGCGAATTAGACACAGACCTTCATCCAACCCAGATGCAGGTCTTCAAGCTATAATAGCTCTGACCACTGATTCTATTAGAGAATATTTTAATACATTTTCCTTTAAATTGACCGGTGATGAATACAGCACATTTTGCAAAATTTTTTTTTTGTATTATGAGTTGCTTGACATTAAGAGGTTTATTTGTAGTAATTTGGTCCGAAGCTTGACTCTATTAACAGTCTAAGCAAACTTTCTTTACCTTTGATTAGAGCTCCCAGTTCCTGCTGCTAGAGCGGAAATTATCCACTGTTGGAAGACATTTTTTAAAACCGTCAGTCTGCAGCCAATCGGAAATCATCGTCCTTCGGGCTTCTGTTGTGTCCTTGCTGGCTGCCGTCAGCTGTTTCTTGTTAACTAAACTGCTTTTTTCCCTTCTGCTTATCTGCAGGTTTTGATGGCTGCTTGGCTTATGTGAAGTACAAAGGAGAAAACCTGCCATTTACCGGAGAGCACAGCCTTGTCACCCTAACCAAGACCAGTTCATCTGTCAAAATCGGCTGCAGAGGTCCAAACTTGTGTGAGAGCAGCCCGTGTTGGGACGGCTTGATGTGCGTCAACCAGTGGTACACGTATCAGTGTGTCCCGCCTGGCGACTGCACTTCCAGTCCCTGTCAGAACCATGGCAGCTGTGTGCCGGATCCACATATAGGCTTCACCTGCGTTTGCTCTGAGCTCTACACTGGCAAGACTTGCGAGACCCTGGTGGCCTGTCTGGGCGTGCAGTGTCCTCAGGGTACTGTTTGCAACACAGCTAACGATGGGGGATTTGTCTGCAGCCCTAGCCCTACAGCAGAGACCATGGTCCTCCCCATATGGGCGGTGCCAGCTATCGTTGGTAGCTGTGCCACCGTCCTCGCCTTGGTGGTGCTCAGCCTGATCCTGTGCAACCACTGCAAGGACCGCAACAAGACCAAAGTGCCAAAGGAACCCAAGGACAAGAAACTGAAGGAGAAGAAAAAGAAGAAGAAAAAGAAGAAGGGTAGTGAGAACGTAGCTTTCGATGATCCAGACAACATCCCGCCATATGGAGATGACATGACCGTAAGGAAACAACCAGAAGGGAACCCAAAGCCAGACATTATTGAGAGGGAGAACCCTTATCTGATCTATGATGAAACAGACATTCCTCATAACAACGAGACTGTCCCCAGTGCCCCCTGCGCCCCCTGCAATGGACCAGAGGCAGATATCGAACACTACGACATAGACAACGCCAGCAGTATCGCCCCCTCAGATGCTGACATCATCCAACACTACAAGCAGTTCCGTAGCCACACGCCCAAGTTTTCCATCCAGAGACACAGCCCGCTGGGTTTTGCCAGACAGTCTCCTTTGCCTCTTGGAGCAACAAGCTACACCTACCAGCCTCAGTACACCCAGGCACTGAGGTCCACTCCCCTCAGTCACTCCCACTCAGCATGTCCCACCCCAAATCCTCTCTCCAGACATTCCCCAGCCCCTTTCACCAAACCCTCCTCCTTCTACCGTAACACTCCCACCAGAGAGCTCAACCTGGCACGTCGGGAAGGCAGTCCGCTGGACATGCACAATGACATGTGCCAGCCACCACCGATGTTCAACTACGCCACCCGGCTGGGGAGGCGCAGCAAGAGTCCGCAGACGATGGCCAGCCACGGTCACATCTCCCGGCCGAGCAGCCGCCTGAAGCAGCCGGTAGAGCAGATCCCCCTGGAGACGGGGCCTCCAGTGGGGCTGTCCATTGAGGAGGTGGAGCGGCTCAACACTCCACGTCCACGCAACCCCAGCATCTGCAGCGCCGATCATGGTCGATCCAGCTCAGAGGAGGATTGCCGCAGACCACTGTCAAGGGTCCGCAACCCAGCAGACGGCATCCCCGCCCCAGAGTCCTCTTCAGAAAGCGACTCTCATGACTCCTTTACTTGCTCAGAGATGGAGTACGATCGAGAAAAACCCGTCTCCTACAGCTCCCGAGTTCCCAAGCTGTCTCAGGTCAATGAGTCAGACGCTGATGATGAGGACTATGGTGGGAGGCTGAAGCAGAGGAGGTACTCAAGTCGGAGGGCAGAAGGAGGGCCTGGCCAGATGCCCTCTGCTGAGCAGCACTACACCCTGCCTCACAAACTGGGCCAACAGGCCGGGGGCTTCAACTGGGACAATCTTTTGAACTGGGGCCCAGGCTTTGGACAGTATGTAGATGTGTTTAAGGACTTAGCCTCTCTTCCTGAAAACGCAGCAGGAAAAGACATTGAAATGAACAGTGGGGACGGCTCGGTGACCATTCTAAACGAAGGAGAAGCTGAGCAATATGTATGAGACTATTTATTACGATGTTGTAGAATATAATGTCATTCTCCAGTAAAAAAATAAGGAAGACTGTATATTTTGGAAGAACATTGGACTTTATGTTTTTGTGAATACTTTAGACGACTTTCAATGCAGTAAGGCAGAAAAAAATGCACCTGTAACTTGACAGATCTCATCATTGCCACCATGGATTTGTTTACCAGTCTTTTCTATGTTTAACCTGTACAAAAGTGCATTCATCTTTCTGAGGCCTTTTTACAGTAGATTGACTTCATATCGCTGTAAAAAGAAATCCCTGAATTCATGTTCATACATTTTGTTTTCAATGAAATTAAAACCGTCACATTTACAGTTGAGGGATAAAATGGAAAACACCAACATGAGAAAAGTCCCCGTCTTTTCAGGGGTCGAGCTTTAAATCGACCTAAAATAAAATGCGTCATTGCATATGACATCTTTCTGTGTGAAGTGTACCAGTTTGCACGATGCAGACCTCAATGATCTGATCCCTTTCTGTCTCTTTCCTCCTCTAAGACTGGCTAAACGCTCCCAGAGTGAGACGTAACCGAGTCTGCTGCCTTACAGACATTTGAGGATTCGATACAGGAGAGCACTTTTTCTCCTCGGTTTTTCTGGTCTGAGGAGATAAGGTTGATTTTTTTTTCCTAGGGGGTGGGAGGGTAGTGTTTGTTAAAAAAAAAAACTTGCATTAACATTATCTGACAGCCAATCGTCTCTCTGGCACTTACGAAGATTGTGGTGGTGATCCTGTAAACATGAACCCAACTAAAACTTATGTACATTTGTTTTTGGTTTTTACGAGAAATCATGGAGTCACTTCCTGTGTTCATTATTTTGGTTTCTACATTTTTGTACTGTATATTAACTTAAATTACTTAAGCAGTGTTTTTATGGATATTTTCATATGCTGAAATGTATGTTCTTACTTTCGGGGAAAGTAAGACTGATGACTTATTTTTTACATTTGTTACATATGTAACATCAGTATTTTCCACTTTTGATAAAACTATAACATGCTGTATGCTTTGTACCTGTAAAAAGCCAATAACAGAATAAAAAAGTATTTATTTAAACATCTTCTACTTTCTTACAGTGGTGAGCTCCTCATTATTGCTCAATGCTGAAAAGTCAAATCATAGTTATGCCTGAGTGTGTGTGTGTGTGTGTGTGTGTGTGTGTGTGTGTGTGTGTGTGTGTGTGTGTGTGTGTGTGTGTGTGTGTGTGTGTGTGTGTGTGTGTGTGTGTGTGTGTGTGTGTGTGTGTGCAAATAATCTCTTGAAGCACTGGGTGGATTTTATTGATACGTTCAAAAATCAAGCATTGGATCTCACCTCGCTTTCCTCTTATCCGGATCAACATCCCAAGTTGGGAATCCCAGGCTGTCCTCTCCATGGCTCCCTCCACCAGCTCCTTTGTTGGGACCCCCATGTTTTCCCAGACCAACCTGTACTTCCTCCAGTTTGTCCTAGGTAGACACAGGGTCCCCCTGCTGGTGGAACTGCCCGAAACACCTCCCCAGGGGGGCGTCTAGGTGACATCCTGACCATCTCACATGGTTCCTCTCAATTTGCAGAAGCAGCGGTTCAACCCCAAGTCCCTGCCAGACCATTGGATCTACAACTGATTAACTTTTGGATTTAACCCCAATTCAAAATGGCCACCTCAGCTATTACCAAACACAAACATGGCCAAAACTCAGTCCTTTTTTTTTTTTTTTTCAAATACTGAGCCGAGTAGGGTGTAGTAGTAGCCAAGAGTCTCAGGCACTAACTGACCAAGCAACACCTTTGATTTAAACTTTTGTGATAACTATTGGTGTCAATCTTGTTCATCTTTGTGTAAAAAATCTCACAAAACTTCATAGATTTTGACAAGTCTTGGAAAGTCAGCATTGAATGTACTTGTCCAACTGATTACTCTTCAAAACATTGATAGCGCGGCAATTTTTTCAAAATAAGTTGAAGATGTATGCTTCCTTAAAGAAACTTTAGATAAGCATTTGCATTTATTAAAAATAATATAATTTATTCCCTTTCATTTGAGGTCTGAATTGTTCTCTGTGCAGTTAGGACCAGAAGAAACAGAGCCCCCCCTCTCCAAACCAAACATCAAGAGAGGACTTCACAGTGAAGATCCCTAAACTGCTTTCAACTAATCATTTACATCCGCTTTATTGAAAGTAATATTTTTGTCTGTTGAATCTGCATGCAACACGTTTCATCTCCTCCATCATCGATGGGCTGAAGAGCCGATCTGGGACCAACCAAAGAGAGTCAGCATGAATCTGGATGAGCGTCCTGCAGATCGAACTCGCTCTGATGCTGAGAAAATAATAACACAAAGATAATGAGGGAGCTGGTGGGTGGTGAGGGCGAGTAAATAGAAGACAAACTCAAATAAACTTCACAGCTTCTTCTCTGCCGTGACGCTGCAGGATTTAAACCATATCAGGAGGTTTCTCTGTAAGACCGGTTTTCATTCACAAAGGACACTTTGTTCTGTGCAGTGTGTTCATGAGAGCTGACGTGAATTTGCCTACACTTTTGGGGCTGCTGGGGATCATCTAAGAGGTGACCCCCCCCCCTTTTTTTTCCATAAATGCTGGTTTTGGATATTTTCCAGATGGTTAGTTGATCGTAGAGGTTATTATGTGTTTAAGGATTAATTGCAACATATATCCTTAAGAGCAAATGCTGCACATTACATTATGTGGCACAGCCCTGAGGAACAACCAGCACATGTTATTTCACTAAACAGCCAGCTGTTTGTGTAGGTAATGGCACGGTGATACAGCAGGAGATCGGGGCTCTCATTCTGGAACATCGTGATCCATGCGTTTTGGAGGGCTGCACATTAACTCATTCATGCCGAGTGAAGGTGTGAAAGAGACAGTATTGAGTTTCCCCACAGAGGACGGAGAACATTTTCTCTGCTGAAGCTGCAAATGTCATCAAAACTTCATTCCCATTGGAACGATTTCCATTCTGCCTCCAGATTTCTTAATGAAAGGATGAGTTCTCCCTTTGACGAGAAAAAAAATCATCCTGAACACTTGATTAAAAACAGTGATCAACCTGAGCTTCAGTGGCTGTTCGGCTTCATTAGCTCCTAATCAAAAGCACATTTAGAGCTGGATCAAAAAGCTCACTTCAGCCCTCCGACTTCACCATCGACATGCATGTGATCGTCCAGACAGGAACCAAAGCTGTTCCTAGAATTCTTTAATCAGATAGTTAGTCCTGAGGGAGGAACATTTCACAGGTTCAGTAGAACAAATAACTTTCTCTTGGACTTCTGTCATTCGTTGTGTTTCTCACTTTGTATTTTCTTTTCTCTCCTGACCATCATCAACATTCACACACAGACAAGGCAGGTGAAGTGTTTTTTGCCCAAGGACGACAACAATGTGACAAGAGCTGGTATCAAACTGCCAACCCTTCTATTTCTGGACCCACTCCACCACCTGGTCCACTGCTGCCCCCGTTTATTACATCGTCACACAATCAAAGCCTTCTGTCTTGTATGTCGGCATGCATTTGATATAAAATGCTACATGTGCCTCAGAGGTCAGGGGTTGAAAGTCTCACTTCTCTCTAGCTTCAGCTCCCATCGTCAGACAGCTCTGCTTGCGTTCCTCGTTAGCTTGAAAGAGATCACCGCTCTGTCCTTGGATGAATTACCATAAATGTGTAACATTACAAATTATCACCCAATCTCAGGAGATGTCCCCGTATCACATCTGCATCAAAGCTGCGATTTGCCTGTGATAAGTGCTTTTTAATGCCGTGTGTACTGCAGCCAGATGATGCTGCTCAGCAACATGAAAGCTTCTGCAAAGAGCTTTAGGAAATCAAAGAGAAAGACGGATGTGTGTTTCCATGTGAGGAGGATGCTCAACCTATCTCAAGAAATGTTGATTTCTAGCTCTGTGAAAATGCAGTTTTCCTCCGGTTTGGAGATTCTAGTCAGCATTAGACAAACTTTCACAGAGGCATGAAGGAATTACACAGATAGTCATCCTGATGAAGTGTCTCCATGAGAAACCACTGAGAAGTTCTGCAGAGACAACGTCTGTTTCTGATTCAGTTTACGACACGCTGCTCTCAGCAATATTTACATTTTTTTTATTTCAAGTGGTACTGCTGACATTAGATGATGGTTAAATCAGCAGCTTTGTTTGAGTGTATGAACTTTCTTTCCACCAAAGTAGCCAATAGTTTAAAAAAAAATAAAGTTCTAGAGTGTTTTTTTTTTTACAATTTTCTGAAAAAGATTTGACTCACTAAATTGCATTTTAAAATATTTCCCTACAAGCCTTTAAAATAGAATTACTTCAGATGCTTTAAAGTCAGAAAAAAATGACAAAACTGTATCTTTCATAATTACAGTGACTTCTAGATCATTATTAGCTGCACACTTTGTTTTTCTCAGCATAAAGTGCAAAGTGTAACTTTGGAAATTGAATTTTTGCAAAGACCAGATGCAGGTGAGTGTCAAACTGATGGATGAAAATTTATATTTCAAAAAGAAAAGTTGCTGCTTTGGAAGTTTAATTAAAAAAAAAAGAAGAATTCTAAGCAGTTCACAGTGAAATCTACATGTGACAAAATCACAATCAAGAAACAAGAGTAACACAAACCTGAGACTAAATATCCCTCAGAGGCTAATGAGAGTCAGGTGGGCTGATTAGCAACTGACAGCAGGTGTGTGAGGAGCTGAAGGAACAGAGCAGCTACGAAAAATCAGGAGGCTTTAAAACAAAAAAAGAGCAAAGAACTAAATCATAGAAACACAATAACATCTCAAAATCACTAAAACTTCAAGACTCACAACGATTGTTGTACCTCAAAACACTCAGGCAGAAAGTAAATTGTTTTTCTTAAAATCACTTTTTAAGTTTTACATTTGTTTCTTATGTCAGATGGATTTTCTTAGTCTAAAATACTTCATAGGTCAGTAAGAAATAAAATATATTTTTTGGTAATATCAGAACTGGAATGAATATAAGCTTCTGTGGATTTCCTTCATAGAGATCATTTAATTCCCTGCTACCCGTTTGATATGTTTGTTTTTTTTTTTACATTGAACAGGAAACCGGTTGAATCATAAAGTCCCTCCATTGTCAGGATCACATGATCTCAGTCTGCATGCATTAATAATAACTTTAGTTCTCCATCTTCAGAACCTAAAAGCAATACCTAAGTTTTGATTGATGCATCTTAACAAGGTTTAGATGGACAGCATTAGCTTGTATAAAAGAACTAGGATTTTAATATATTGGCTTTAATGTTTTTTTTTTAATATTTACTTGTGAAGCTCAAGCTTGAGGAAACATTTCTGAAATTCCTACAAAAAAACATTTGCATCATCAGGTCTGCATTTTAGCATCTAATATATATTTAGCTTTCTTAATGGTTATTGCACTTTTAAAAACCGAGGTACAGACAGAAACAGGTCAAAGTAAAATTACATGAAGAAACAGACAAATATATATTAAAGGAAAGCAAAAAAAAAGTTTGTTTTAGCAACTTTTAGAGACAGAAGTCACAACGTGCTTCACAAAAGCAACAAAGACCGTATCAATGCAAACGAGGGTTCTGAACCAGCTGAGCCAAACGACAAAACCCTTTCAACAGAGCAGGGTCTTTGGTTGGGATTTAAAGCACCAACTGGAGATTTCTATCTTGACTCCATGAGAAAATTTGTTCCACTGTGTGAAACTGAAGACAGTAAACACAGCGTCACGTCAGGTTCTTGGACAGAAGCAAGCGAGAAACAGAAGCCCTTAATTTGGATCTCTAAAGAACGTTACTTGTGACGGCCGTCTCCTGTTATCAGGACCTTCAGGTGTGTTTGTCTTTGCAGGTCCTGGTGGGTGGAGCTAATCAATGTAAGTGGAAGCACCTGGTCTTGGTTATAAAACCCAACTGATGATGTAAAAAGTTTAGAGGTCATTGTTTTTTTTTTTGGATGGAAGTCACTGAGAAATGAGAACTGGGTTTTGGTCATTCATTGTTGAGAAAAGTTCAGGCTTTAACGTCAGTATGACGACATGAAAATGTACAGTATGCTTTCTAATAACAGAACAGTTTTGGACTCAACGCACATCAAATTTTGGTTGACGGGCAGTGTTGCCACAGTTACTTTGAAAAAGTAATCCGACTACTGATTACTGATTACTCCCTTAAAAAGTAACTTAGTTACTTTACAGACTACTTGCCTTTAAAAGTAACTAAGTTAGATTACTAGTTACTTTTTTAGTTACTTTATTAGTGACATTCAGCTGCCGATGACTCCTCCCCTGCCTCGACATTAAAATAACCTCCAGTTTTACTAAAACACAGAAGTGAATTTTAACAGCAAGTCAAGACAATGGATCTCCTGATATTAAAGTTGAACTTCCAAACTATTTCCTGAAAAAAAATACTTGGTTTTATGAAATATAAATTAAAGACAGCCTTTCTTGACCTGACATTTAACACTTTTATGGCAAAACTACCTTTTATAAAATAACTTGTTTATTACTGTAACTATTAAATTCATTTTAACATGTTTTATTAACATCAGAACATTTGAATGAACATTAGAACAAACCTTAATGTTCTCATCTTTATCTGACACTAACTCTAAATCCTGACTGTATTTATTCCAGATAGAAAACGATCATCTCTCTCCTCCATAGTTGTTTGTGTTGATGCAGCTGGTTTTTACAGTATTTACCTGAAATCCAGGTCAACCCTAACCCTACCTGACCCCCTTTTCTAAATATACTTTTTGGAAAAATTTTTGTTTGACAACTAAATCTCATCTTTTAGAAAGATTTATTTAATTATTTTAACAAATAAAAAAAATTGAATTTAAAGTAAAGTAAAATTCACAACTATGACTAAAATTAATAATCTAGCTCCTGTCATCAGCTGTTCTTTAGACTCACCTGTTAGTTCCTTAAAGCCGCAGGGTTTTAGGACCATGAGGAGCTAACATCAGCTCTTGTTTCCCGACTGCTGCGTTTGTCTAAGGATGCATCAAAACGTCTCTTTAGTTGCTGGTGAAGGTTCTCAGTCATCCAGGTCATGATGATAATCCAAAAAAAGGGCTGGCGCTGCTTCAGTCCAGCTGTTTGGAGCTACGGCTACATTCAGGCTGCTAGTCTGCTCGGCTGTCAGACAGACAGTCAGCTGTTCCTGCTCGGTTCGTTCTCCGTTTGTTCTCAGTCTATACTCCTTAACAAAGTCTAGACCCCGAAGATAAAACAAAGCTGTTGTATCAGAGGAGTTTACAAAAATAATGCCCAGATATTCAGGTAAATACGCTACTTTATCACAGGTCAGTGACTCCTCCTCCAGCTGGAGCGACTCCTCAGCTGTGCTCGTGTTGAAAACGTGACTTCACCTCATGCTGGGAACGTGACACAACGCCGCTCACAGAAATGCAGGAAGAAAATAAATATTTTAAGGAAATGGACAAAGATAGTAACGCAAAGTAACGCACAGTAGCTCGAAAAAAATAACTTTAATCAGATTACTGGATTGTAAATAGTAACGCGTTAGATTACTCGTTATTGAAAAATGACGTAATTTTAGAGTAACGCGTTACAAAGTAGCGCGTTACTGGCAACACTGTTGACGGGAAACAAAATCTGAATTAATTTGTGTTGTCTACAAACAAATTAGATCACTATAAGATGTCCTGACTTCATTAAAAATGTTGTGATCCTGTTGCAAATGATGTAAAATATAAAAATTTGAGAGTAAACCAGGAATTTTGTATAAGTACAGCTGTATTTGATGTACTGTATGTAATGATGAATAAGAGTATACATCCCTGAGGCCTCCCACAGCTTAAAGGGTTTTGGATTTTATTGTGATTTCTGATATTTATCCCTTAAAAAAATCTCTTCATGTTTTTGTTGTTTTTTTTAGGGAAAATAAAAATATTGCACTAAATACAGTTTTCTTTTTCTTTTTTTTGCACAGCCATTGTTTTAACTTTTCAATTCAGCCCTCAGATTCAAACTCTGTGGCTGCAGGTTTTTAGTTTCTCTCAGCTTAGTTAAACCATGAATTCAGCTCATCATTGGTCTAAAGGGATTTCTGGGAATAGATCATAATCTGTGACTCACAAACACAATGTTACACAATCAGGATCAACAAGCAAACCACTCAGGTGGGGCTAAAACCACAGAGCTTGTAAATAACAGAATGCACACACAGATGTTTGCATCTGGACATGTGTGGTTGTGGGTGGATCGCTGTATAAATGTTTACTACTCCTTTAGCCACTAACAGCAGTCGCTCTAAACACCTCAGCTGCAGTTTGATCTGAACTAAACCAAGAAATGATGTTTAAAGATGCTCTGTTTTGTTAATATTAACTGGACTTTGAGGATGTGAATTGCTAACATCTTGAATCAAAAATCTACTTAAGGATCTTGTCATGAGCTTATTTTGAAGGAGTTGTGTGTGGCTCAGGTTAGGTCAGGACACCGTCATTTCTCTCATTGTGCTGATTTAAGGAGGCGCTTGCAGAGAACTGAAAACAATGCTGTCTCTGCTGCCAAGATCTCTACAGAGCAAAACAAACAGCCGTAATGAACTGAGGGAGGTTGTTTCTCATTCCAAACCACAGGCACAAAAACCGTCAGCAGACCGGTGAGAAAAGCATCTTCTTGTAGCAGAGCGGTAAAGTGATACCTTGCCTCAAATTTAGATGACATGAAAACAATTCAAGCGCCACGTCACGAACACACTGTAAGAAGAAATGCGTTGACAGGTTTCACCTGATTCTAATCTTCTGTCACAAATTGGTGTTTGTTGACTTTCTGTTCAACAAATTAGTGATCAGCTGTTAATCAGATGGTGGATTTAAAGCTTTCAGCCACACACGCTGCTGTTTCTAGGAAATCCATCACAGAAGTTCAGTTTCTTCAGGAAAACGCTGGTTCAGGACGGACAGAAGTAGCGGCACGCATCCATCATCAACTACTAAGAGGCTTAAAAAAATAGAGGCCTAACATTCCCTGAAGGAGTTTCACCTGCTGACTTTAATTCCAGAGTTTTAAACTCAGATTATTTTAGGAATGGATGCAGATTTAGCTGTTTGGGTCAAACCAAAAACATTGTTAACCCTAGGGTCCCCTGATTAGGGTGGCCCATGCCACTTCCTGTTTAAATTCCTTCCAAAGACTGGCATAATGTTTATTAATCATGATGCATATCCTCTGAACAGCTAGAGTCTCATCTAAACAACGAAAACAACATTTTCTACCTCAACATGATTAAATTCCAATAATAAGCAATTAAACAGAAAAACCGTAAAAAGACGCTAAATTAACACACCAAGAAAAACACACAAAAGTAACAATTCAACATAATCCTATCCACACAAACCACTGTTTAAAATAAAGCCCAAACTCTGCTCTTTCCAACAATATGTGTATCATCACCCTACATGCAAAATTCACTGAGAGAGCTGGCAGAAAATATGAAAATTGAGGTGGATTTCCTCAAGTCACAAATATAAACCTGGTCCTACCTCCTTTTTTTTGAATGGGTAAATAGCCATTTTGTTGATTTTCCTAAAATTCCTCAAAAACAATTTTTTTTAGATGGAACTACTATCTATGGTGAAATATAAGTGGGAAAAATAATAAGAAAAAAAAACAGAGAAATTTGTAATGGCCCACAGGTGCCTAAATGTGCCAAAATGGCTGAATTACAAGGTCCGCCTGGATTTTTATCAACTAACACCTCTCTAAATCATCTGTTTTTTACTTTTTTGGCATTAATTTTGGCTCAGCAAAGGGTAAGATGTTGTTCTTTGGATTGCTAGATGTTTTGGATTGCAGCTGAATACTTTCAAGGGAATAATAACATTGCAAAGTGATTTTTTTTAAAAGGCGGAAATTACTTTTTTAAAATTTTCTGGTGTGTGCCAATATTATTTAATTTCAGTCAGAAAGACAAGTGTTGATTTTTAGACATTTTGGAGTATTCTCTGGAGTCTTACCTTTATTCTGGTACCAACACCATTCAAATAAACCTTGTAGTTCTTGAGATATATTCAATTAATTTTGGGCATGTCATATTTGATCAAATCTCTCTAAAAAAAAAAAAGACCTAGGGTTTAAAGGGTATATATTGGGCATAACTCTGTTAGCTCAATATCTGTAAATCAGGCTGATTTAGTCATTTTTTTGTGTTTGCCAGTAAGCTAAGATTAGCTGGAGCAGCCATCTTGAATTGGGTTGACCCCTAAATTTAATCAGTTGTAGATGCGCATTTATTGAAGACTTTCTTAGAGTTTCATTAAAATCCACCCAGGCGTTCATGTGATATTTGGCATAAAGACGAGCAAAAACATGATATTATTGCATTTTGGATTATAAACCTACTGAGAAAACACCAGATCCTGCTAGTGTTTAATAATAAAAGACTCCTCCAAGTGAATTTCTGCGTGACATTTTATTTTAAGTAAAATCAGCATGGGATATAAATCCTAAGATGCTTTTCATTACCTTCTGTGGTCAAGTAGCTCTAATGGCATTGGGTTGTAAAACCTAAATTGGGAGATCTTTGAAACCTTTTGGCAGAAATGTGTCTGTCTGGATCCATTCTCAAAGCTTTGATCTCCCTCAGAATTAAAAACTTTCCAACCATTTTTGAGTGTGTTTGCTTCAGTTAACTTATCTCTGCTGAAGATCTTGGAAACCAGGATGAGCGCTGCTTTCTGCCCTCTGGTATAAGAATAGATTACAAATGTATAGTTGAGTTAAAAAAGATAATAATCTATTAGTTTATCCTTTTTGTCTTCTTGTGACTTAGACACAACTCCAACACTGAAGTCGATTCCCTGCAGAAACAGCTGTTTCCCTGCAGCCTGATGTGGTGTTTATGCAATCCAAGTGTTTCTCCCTGAATGATCTCATTGGAGCGTGGATCCGCATCAACAATTAATTTCTCACACACATACGCAGGTGCACACATGTCCATAAATGAGCAGCAACTGCTCCATCTGACCTCTCTGTTGCTTCTCTCCAGGTTGAAACACTGAAACTTATTAGCTATGATGTCTGTAGGAAACTCCAAAGGCTAAATGTCACAATCCACAACACCAGCGTGCAAAATCTGTTTCCTTCATTTTAAAATGAGCCGTTCTGGGCTGCTCAGGAGTTGGCAGCATGTCGGCGGAGCGGAGTTCATTATTTCACTGTTACAGATCGAGTTAGTCCGAGTCACCGTCCAGAAAGAAAATGCAGCAACATGTGAAAAGCGGGCTCATTAAAACCATTAGCCCATTATGGGCTCCTTGTTGGCACATGACGGACGTTTAGCTGCAATCCGGTGATGGATTCCCAGTTTTCTTCCACCTGGTGGAGTTTGGGAGCTGAATAGTCTCCACTCACCTCCTGACAAGCTTCATTTTCATGCAAAGGGGAAACTAAAGTCACGTACAAACAAATGGCACTTTTTAGGTATGGAGGAATGTGCACGCACTTGGCAGCTGATGGAAGCACATCAATTTTTAGCAAAAGGGGGGGAATAAATGCTCATTGCTTGATTGTCCCTGCCCTGCTCATTGGCTACTTCAGTTGCCTGCTTCCCTTTTGGATTTTCCCATGCCCCGCTATCTTTTCTCAAGTCTTAATCTTTTCATTCTGTCAAGCCCATTCTCGGCAGCCTCCGCGCTTTTTCCAAAGGTCTGGGCTTCATGCTAATTGTCTCTCAATGGCACGGTTACCTCCCACCTACATAATGCACCTTGTTTCCTCCACTCAGTCTGGGCTGCGCCGTTTTCTCGCTCATTTAAATTCAGGAGGGAGAGGGACTGAAAAAGCAACGCCTGAGGCTGCAGCGAAGGCACTGTACAGCAGCCACACGCTAAATATTTGCTTCACCGTTTTGTCGACTAAAAGCTGTGGGTGGGCTCACGGGTTTGACAAAGTTGAATTCCTCTGTAAAAAGTTCCAAAAACGAACATCTATCAGGGAGTTCATCGTGTTGCCCTGCAGCGCTACCGAATCCTGAACTGAATCTTTCAGTTCAACTTCCACATGCTACACGTATGAACTGCTCTCAGTTGAAATGTAAAGGTTATGAAAATTATTTTGGGACATGAATGCAAAGGCATTGTGGGTGAAATGGGCATGCTGTTGTAAAAGGCGCCCAAAAATTGTGCTAATTGTGTCCACAAAGACCCAAATACCCCCCCCCCCCCCACTGGAGAGATCTCAACCACTCAGGACTGAAACGACAGCCATGCACCATTAACATCTATTCAAGTGCACAAGCTTTGATCTTCTCTCAGAAGGAGAGCGATGGGGGAACACAGGCGGAGAAAAATAAGAAGAAAAAACATCATCAACAATTCAAATGCTCCTAATTATTGGACCATAAATAAAGGCCTAATTAACATAAATTGCTTCCACATTGTTGCTATTTTTGCATCATTTCTTCTCATTTTCTGCCCTTTTTCCTTGCGTTTTGTGCGCTTCTGCATTTGAGAGCTTGAGTTATGATGGAGATGCCTAATTTCTTTGTGAAATTGCAGCGCTAATTAAAACTGTAGGGTAAATATTTGCTTTCTGCACAGCGTTCACATGTGTTTTTATTTGGAAACGGAAAAAAGCAGCTTGGATCTGATAGTCCGAATCATTTTGATCCATATCACAAAACTGTCAATGCAGCATCTGCCATGTTTCAAACGAATGACAACTCCTTCCATGTCTCTGATGTCACCGTAGTCGTCGTCAGCAGTTACTTTACCACAAGTTTTATTTTTACATGGAGCTGAGAGTGAAATAGGGGCTCGATTGATATTGTTTTTGCTAAAATTAGAAGCAGAGCGAGGGGAAAGTGCTGTGAGGCAGCAGCCAGAATCAGATTCACACGTCGGCCTGTGAGGCTTTTGTTTTCCAGCCCTGATGGAGCTCTTGAAGGGCAGCCCGTCTGCGCCGTCTGGTTTTGGTTATGGAGTCACTTTTCAATACAGAAACAAGGCGGCGAGGATCAGTTTGGATCATGGCTCCTCCGCAGCCTCTTGTGAAACATTGTTCTGGATGAAACCAAGCAAGATTTCCAGAAATGGAAGCGATACCCTCCACCACTTTTTAACCCTTAAAGCACTTCTAGTCAGAACTCGACTCTAACTCGTCTATAAATCCAGAGAGGATCAAACTCGCACAAACGAGTCCGGTTTGGTCTCTTTGACCTGTTTTCAGTGATGAGTTTTAAGGATGCATGTTGCTGACTGCTTGCAGCCTCAGGGTTAAAACTTCAACGCCCAGAGACACTCTGCTGTCTTCACACACACACACACACACACACACACACACACACACTGGCTTAGACTTTAAGACATCCTTTGTTCTCTCTGCGGTTTTCAGTTTAGCTTTTATTACACACTCCAATTCATCTAAATCCAATTTATAATTTCCAGTCTGAGATGTGGAAGGTTATAATGGAAATAAGGCAGAACTTCTCTTGGATTGGAGAGTTTTCTTTGGTCACTGTTGATGTCGGTCAGACTGTAAAACTCCAAAAATGACTTAATAGTAATTTCAAGTTGTGGACTAAAAGCATACAGATTTATAGCACATGTTTCCACAGATTAGTGGATAAGTTGTTTTGGATTCTGTATGAGCTTTAAAAGTTAATACAGCTAAATGTTGATTTAGACATTAAAACAGATAATTCAGATGTTTTTAGGTGGAGTAGTTACGATGATTCAGTATCTTACCTGCAGCAGAAAACGGCACAAACTCAGATTAGACAACTGGAGAGACGTCCTCATTCTTACAGCTAAAGGCAGAAACCATGAGCTGAATCTTCTCAAACCACAAACTCTGAACTTCAGATTCTAGTTCTGCTGAATTTGTTTTTAAAAAATTATCTTTTTGAATCTACTTTCTCTCTAAAGTGTCTGGAGATGATTTCTGTTTATAAATTCAATCTCAACCCTGCAACAAACAAACTTCTTAGCAGGTCAGGCAACAATGTTTTTGCCTGTGTGTGTGTGTGTGTGTGTGTGTGTGTGTGTGTGATTGTTTATCAGCAAATGCCTCATAAAACCCTGGATAGATTTGAATAAAACTTACAGAAAGTAATCATTGGATGAACGTATACAATAGTTTAGCTTTTGGAGTCGAGCCGATTGAAGATGAGGAGCCACAGCTCGTCAAACTTTCAGATATTGACCTAGAATTTGGTGTGGTTGTTTCATAGAGTCATCTCAAACACATATTAAAAATCCTAATGGATCATACAAAGAAATATTTAAAACTTAGTGTTGGAGTCAACATGTCTTTTTATCAAAATATGTCACAAACTACAAGATGGATTGAAGTTATTTTATTTAACAAAAAGGACTCGCTGAGATCCAACAGAATCCTGATTTATCTCAAATATAAAATACTCATTTACAACTGATTCAGTTAAAGTCAATCCCATCCAAGATGGCTGCTCCAGATAATTCTTAGATGATACAAAAAATTTGCACAATATCAACCATTTTCTTTACATTTGAAGTTGTGCTGAGTGTCATCTCCATCGTTATCCAAGTGATATAAATTTATGCAAGATTCTAATTTTAAACCTTGCATCTTGTAACAGATGAATGTTAGCAAAACATCTCCCAAACCACAGCATCCTCCCAGAAACTAATAATTTAATTCCTTTAATTATTGTCATAAGAGTGTTTCAGCAGTAATTAAAACGCTAGTTGTTTCCTAGCTTTTGTTCTTGCTGAAACCACATTAGTGTTTGTTTCTTTCTTTGCCTTCAGAGTGTGAAGTTTGGTCCAGAGTGTTCATGATTCTGACCCTACGCCACCTCTCTGTGTTTATCAATCAAAGAAAACCAAATAATCCTTTTGCCTCACATCAGACACCATGAAATCAGGCGTAAAAAGGAGATGAGCTCCATCGTGGACAGATGCTGACCTGCCTCTGAACCCCCCCGACTCTGTCTCATATTCACTGCCAATGTAAGCAGATGCCTCTTCAGAGTTTGCTTTCAGTCTCTTATTTATGCATGCAGTGATAGAGCTATCCTGCATGTGATACTTCAGGAGAGAGAACTAATGGGGTCCGTTTTTAAACCAGCACTCCTTGTTCCTTTTCAGAGTACCACCCAGGCTTTCTGCTGATGCACTCAGTTCTGCAGAACCTTCAAGGCCACACAGCGGATTTGAGTCCATTACTGTGGATATCACTGGACTTTATATCTCCAGCTGCAAGGTTCACTCCAAGCACAAAGATGCTTTTTGAAAGATCTGTAAAACACTGAGAACAAAAACCTTTTGTTGCTGCCTCTTGGAGATTTTCCAATTTGAAATATTTTATTGCTGGAAAGTTGTGAAAATCTTGAATAAATCAGCAAAATAAGTTGTTTTTCCACTGATTAAAAAGATGAGACATGTTCATTTAGATGAATTTATAACAAAATAAGGATGTGATTTTAGACTAAATCTGAGAATTTGCATCTAAAGGATGAAGATGAGCTCTGAGATGTTTCTGCATGGTTAAACACTTTGTATTCATGATAAATCCTTTAGCTAATGAACTAAACAAGGTGACGGATGTTTCATGTTTTTAGGGGGATGGACCTAACAACATGAAAGGGGATGTAACCATGGTAACCCAGAAAACAGAGGGGAAGTTTCAGATTAAAGATGTTGACGTGATATTTTTTGTGTTTTTTTTTTTTTTTTTTTTGCTTAAACCACTTGACTGTGAACTATGACTCATTCAGGCATCAACAGTCTCCATAACACAAGGGATGAAATGGTGTTGAGTCAACAGGAAAGTTTTAATTTAATCTTTGCTCCTTTTCACCATCAGCTCATCACAAGGACGCTGTTTTTGGGTTGATAGATATTAAAAAAAAATCCGAAATAAACAGTTTAGCAAAAGAAAAAATAGTTTTAGTAAAAACAAAGTGATTCCCAGAGAGTAATGAGCTGAAGACATGTCCTAAAGTAAACCAGTGGTCAGCAACCAGTGGGGGATGAGGGCAGTCGCGCACCTAGCAAAACACTATAACATACACTTTATTACATTTACAGGAAGTTATTTTGTAATTATTGATATTATGGTCACATTCTAATGTAAAAAAGGAAAAAAAATATATTAAAACAATCCCACAGACAGGGTATGCAAAAAAATAAAATAAAAAAAATAAATAATGGAAAATGTGTACATTGTTTTATTTTTTCTTAGTGCAGTTTGTTAAGAAGTGACTCATGAAATGATGCTGGTCCTTGGCCTGCTGGTTGGGTCTCCCTGCTCTAGATGGTCAACTGGAGACCAGTCAGGTTTTTTCCTCAGTGCTAAACAGCATGACTTTATGATCTACTATAGATCTTGGACTGACATTCTTTCCATTTGTCATCCATCTCTTGTCTTTGTTTCTTACTTTGCTATATGATCCTGTTTTCTCTGAAAACGTGTGAAAAAGCTGCCAAAATCCAAAGAAAATATTAAAAAGACCTCCAGTAACCCCAAATAATGACCAAGACCTTTTTCTCAAAAGTCTGAGTTCTTGAAAATAAATAACAATTTAAAGGGATGACTAAAACTTTTGCACAGCACAGATTCTTGAGGTGCACGAGTGACGAAACTAACAAAATGTCTCACAGACATAAACTTAACTTTCCACTGGAAACATCCAGCTGATTTGGCAGATATTACATTTAAAACACAAAACGTTACTACAACTGAGCTGTTCATTGATTTAACATGAAGCATTCACATGCATTAATGTAAAGAGTTCTCTAACAGGGTGCTCTGAGGAAGGGAGAATCTAAAACAACGTCTGAATATTTTGATGCATTTTAATTCTGGCCTTGTGAAGACCCTCCAACCTCTGACTGGACCAGATTCAGTTTCTCACAACCTGCTTTCTTTGGACTCTGCATCTTCCTCTGAACTGATTTCTGCTCTTTGAGAATCAAAATAAGACTCACTGATGCTTCAAAACTTTCTGCAGGAATGGGGAGACTTGAGGTGGAGAAACAGATTTGTCTGAAGAAAACAAACAGCTCTGCAGTCTACACGGCCCTAATTCATCATCCATTACTGCCTTTTGTTTTTCAGTCTTTTGAACAAGTGAATGTTGGAGTCTGTTCAGGTATTTTTAGGAGAGCGTTCAAAGGAGTTACGGCTAATTTTCTTTGCATGGTTTTTCTGCAGAACATCATGTGATCAGTCGGAAGGTTCTCAACAACAGTCAGGATGGTCTTCATTCAGGACTTTACTGCTGAGCAAACGGAGGTGCTTCCAAGGTTAACAGATAGCAGTAAATTCCTCTGCTTCGTGCTATTATCTTTAGTAAGAGCAAATATAAAATCGTGATAGTTTTACTGGTTCTCTAAAGTCCCGTCTGGCTATAAGTCTGGAAAGTTACATCTGCTGGCAGAAAACATGATTATCCATCAGAGACATGAAGATATTTAAGTAATGAAAGCTGGAAACTGAGTGTCAGCTTTACTGTTGTGCAAAAGGAGCTGAAAGCCATAATCGTCATTGATCCAAAAGAAGGATTTAGCTTTGTGTGTGTGTCCTTTATTCACACAGACAGGCTGACTCCATCCACTTTAAAGCCTGAGCCTGGTTTATTGTTCTCCGTTTGACTGATTGTGGCAACTTTTCTCTAAAAAAATTTTCAAGAAAACTAAAAAAAAAAGAAAATCTCCATTTTATATTTTCTAAATCAAAAACTAACAACCAGTTACAAGATAGTTAAGTTTCAAAAAAGTTAAATTCAAAGAGAAAAAATCCATAAATCATGACGCCAATCAAAATATGAAGCATGAAACCAAAGAGATAAAATATGATCCTGCTAATAAAATGACAGTGAGTAAATAAACAGTCATGCATGGAGCCGCTAACAAAAGAGGGGAACACGCAGCTTCTGGTGTGCACAAGAAACATTTGATTCAGTTTCCTCAGAGCAGGAAAAACATCCATAAAAAGATCAAATGCTCTTTTCAGACGAGTCTCTGCCTCAGATGGAAGAGTTCAGGTATCTTGGTGACATGTGGACAAAATGTGGTTCCTGTACAACCAAAAAGAGCTGAATCTGCATCCTATAGGCACCAAGTCAAACGTATTCCCAGTGTCGTCGTCATGGTGAGGAGGATGTCTGTTTCTGTGCTGCTTGTTCTGTTAAGCCATGACCTCCTATGTGCACTAAGATGGTTCACAGCTGAGTGGGTTCCTCTAAATCTGAGGCCACGGTTTATCAAACAGGAAAAGGTGTATTGCTGCCGCTGGCTTCAGGGTGAGTCTCTGCCTTCAGAGGAATATCAGCTTGGTGTTCACGCGTGATGATGGGATGGAGCAAGAGGTGGACCAATCTGCAGTAATGAGTTTATAATGGAAAAGAAGGAGTTGAGCTGGAAGTAAAAGCCCTGGACTTACTGGTTCAACCTTCACTTGTGGTCATGAGATTTGAATCACAACCAAAAGTATGGATCCTGAATCCAATCAGCTGAAATGAGTTTCCTCCATGGGGGTTGGGGTGAACCTTAGAGATAAGATGAGGAGCTCCATCCAGGGTGTGGAGTAGAGCTGCTCCTCCTCATCAAAAGATGTGAGCTGAGGTGGTTTGGGCGTATGACAAGGATCCCGGTTGTCTCTCTCAGGCTTTCTGGGCAAAACCCTCTGGGATGAGACCTGGGGGAGACCCAGGGATTATGCATCCTCTCTGACCTGAGGGATGCTTTTGTATACCCCAGGAGGAGCTGGAGTGTTGGTGGGTAGAGGAATGTCTTGTTTCTGTACTGTAACCTCAATAAACAACCTCAGAAAATACATGGATGACTAAAAAGAGGCCAAATAAATATATTTCTCTAAAACTATTATCAATATTCTAAAAACATTTGATAATTTTCACCTAAACTTAAAAAATGTGGGTTATTTTCAAATTTATTGTTTAAAAAAACAAGTAATTTATTTATAGAAAGAGATTTTATGTTTGCAAATGTTTTAACTAAGTAAATCACTTTGTTTGTCCACAGTTTAACCAACGCCTGATCTCCGAGCCACTTTTCCTCATCTCAGCAGTTGTGATCAGCTGTCTGTTAAAGTAATTAGGTCATCTCCATAAACAGCCATTCATCTGAGAGGCTCAGCCTTTCATTCACAGGCGGCAGAGACGTTAAAAGACATGTTAAGTTAGAGGTCGAGCCCGGCTGTGATCCACAGAGATCTGGTCCAGTAACGGAGGAGGCTTTGGCTGACACTCAGACCCAGATATGATTTACACTGTCCTGATGATTTTCCCAACTCCGGGTCTCTGGCGTCGAAACGTTCCTGAAACAAAAGGAGTCTGTGCTGCTGCTCGCTCATTGGGATGAGACGTGAGCGAAGCCTGGAGTCTGGACCTGAAGTCGGC
Source organism: Callopanchax toddi (assembly GCA_006937965.1). Taxonomy (NCBI): domain Eukaryota; kingdom Metazoa; phylum Chordata; class Actinopteri; order Cyprinodontiformes; family Nothobranchiidae; genus Callopanchax; species Callopanchax toddi. Next base: position 355,381 of record SSNR01000330.1, read on the forward strand.
TCGCTGATGAGACGCAGCAATGAAACGCTTCCTCTGCAGGGATTCTGACAGCTCAGAACCAGCAGGTTCCACAAATGAAAAGCTGTCGTTTCTAATTAGAGTCTCAGGTGACTTTTAGAACTTTTCCTGATCAGAGACAGTTGATTTTAAGCATGTCAACATTAGTTTAATGGACTGAACTCTGTTAGTTGTGATCCAAAGACAAACCCAGTTGACTGGTCTGGGTAGTGGTGCCATCCCAGCAGTGTTTTTGGCGACTGTGGGTGTATCGGTGTGCTTGTTTTCTGTGTTCAGGATAAGACAGGAAGGACATCAGAGAGTTTTCCTAGCACACAATCACAGGAAGTGCTGCCACACTATAAATGGAAGCTAAAAAGTGGCAAATCTCCCCGAGACCTTTCTGCCATCAGTCAGATTTATGTCCTCACTTCATCCTCTTTTTCCAACTTCCACGCCGTGATAATGGAACAAACCAGATAAAACGACCGGGAACATTTAAACGTCACGAAATACAATGTAATTCTTGTTTTAACAAACTGAACCTGTTGAGGTGAGGCTGGGAAGTTATCACTGTTGCAACTTTTTAAAGTTTAAACCTTTTAATGCATGTTTCCCCAAACACAAGAAAACGTGATGTTTAAAACTCAAAACAGGCCAACAGCTCCCCCCCCCCTCCTCGAAGCTCCTTCCAAAGCTACGCCTCCATAACCTGTGAATGCATCCCTCCTCTGTGTCTGCCCCTGGATGTTGGCTGCTGCTCCTCGTCTGTCCTTCCAACACACAGGACTAGCTTCTCTCTGTTCGGCAGAGTTCTGTGTTAGAATCCAGGGTGCAAATCTAGTGCACAATAAGAATGCAAGTAGATGGCCATGATGCACTGGATGACAGAAATGGTGATAAAGCTGATTTATTTTTAAAAAGTGTATAAACTATTTAACACACATAATAAATCTAATGAAATCAGCTTTATCTTTGCTGTGTTTGAGGTTTTTGACCCAGAGCATCATCATTAAATTAATAAATGAATTGAATTACATCAATATGCAGATTATTTTTTTAACCGTTTTTTGTTGTGTTTCTGTGTAAAAAGTAATAAATGATAACCATCTTAACCAAAGCTTCCTGAACAGCCTCTGTTTATAGAAATGGAGTGATGAGCTAACATTTTGCCCTCTGGTGGCAGGAATAAGTATTACACAGATAAACCAATTTAGCTTTAGCATTAGCATCTACAAAAAAGTTTTTTTGTCTTGCCTTTCAGGGCTGCAAATGTACACAAAAATTAAAAAATATGGCACTAGCACTAGCATCTTACAAAATATTTTCTTGCCTTTCAGAGGTCCAAAATGTGAAGGAAAAAAAAAAGCTTTAGCATTAGCATCTGCCAAAATATATATTTTTATAAATGGTGATAAAGCTGATGTCAGGAAGCTACAATAAAGTGTTTATTATTAACATTAACACAGACATATATTTTAAAATAGCAGAACTATCCCTTTAACGTGATTTGAAGTTCTTGTTCAAACTGCACCAATGGTGTCACCTAATAATTAACTGAACTAAATATTTATAAACATGCATGTTTTATCAAATTAATTGTTAAATAAACCTCTAATCATATCTGAGGAGAAACAGAGTCGTTGAAACGGTAAATTATAAGTAAGGAACTAATTAACATCAAAAGGCGTGCACCTGCCAAACTATTAAACGAGAAGCTGGTTTTCTTCTGGACACTCGGTTTACTTCTGAAGCAGGTCAACAGGTTTTTTCTCTTTGTGTAAAGTAAACTATTTCTGGAGAACACATTTCATCCCTGACTGCCTCGTGCTGTTTGGCTTTTCCCAGAGGAGCCACACACACACACACACACACACACACACACACACACACACACACACACACACACACACACACACACACACACACACACACACACACACACACACACACACAAACCCTCTAGGATAACGTCAGACAGAAGAGCAGACAGAGGGAAACAACAAAACATCTCCTAACCAGAAAGTCTGTGCAGAAACCTGTTTAAGAGACGTGAGCAATAAAGTTTGAACGTTTTGTTTGGTTTGGGTCTAGTGTGAGATTTTAAAATGGTTTCAAATTTAAGTACTCTGCATTAAACAAAAACTTCCAGCTGCGGGTTTTCTGAGAGGAAAAAAACCCTGTGAGATTAAACCCAGATGAGCGTAAGAGTTTAGACTTTGTGGATTAACCTTCTGACTTCAGATAACAGAGATAATGGATCATTTACGGCTTCAAACTTGGACCTGATTCTGACACAGACTCAGCATTTCCTTCACTTTGCTCACTATCAGTCTAAAAGGCACAATAAATCCTTTTTGCTTCCTCGATTTTTATGGTTTTTACTGTTTATTTTCTCTCCTGTGAAGATAATTAGCACATTTGCGACACTAAATTAGCCTGCCAGAAGATTTTCACGGCTTCAGAGTGAAAAAGCTGCGTTTTACATTCCTCTGTTGTAAAGAGCCATTCTGTCAAACTGCTGCCTGACAGCTGAGTAATCCAGACTTTAACCCGCATGTTTGAGTTTGATGTTTTAGGAAAAGAAGCAACACATTCTACACTCAAGAGTTTATGCATCTCAACCAGCTGTTCTGCAGAGATTTAACACATTTGTGGAACAAATAAAGTCCAAATTATACAGAAGTTTTAAATTCAGATTGATAATAAAAATCAGACATTATTATTCTGAATATGAAAGTATTTGTTTAAGATCCTCCTCCATGTGAAGATGTTTGATTACTGGAAATTAACAGAACTCTTCCAGATGTTTATCTGGGAGTAAGCCGTACGTTCTGACCCGTCAGCTGTTATCTGCTCTGTCAGCTGATGGTTCGGCCCGGTTTCTGGTTGCTGTAAATCTCACCAGCAGCTGAGCTTTGAGCCAAAATGCAGCTCTGTGTTTGTGGGTCGTCCTGCCAGGAGCTCAGCTGTGAAGTCGGCCTGATCTCAGATAAAATCAGCACAAGAAAACGGATCAAACGGTCGGCAGAGATCCTGAGACGGAACAGAAACTTTGCGTTTAAAAAGTCAAAACCTGAGTGGGTCGCTGGAGATGGGAGGAGCAAAAAGAACAAGGAGGGGTTTTTAGGCTAATGTTTGAAAACATGATATTTGTAGTAGAAAAAACCAACAGTTTTTGTTGTTAATACCTTCAATCTGACAGGAAAGCATTCATTTTTTAAAATTATAAACTGATTTACATTTGATCCCTTATGAATATTTTTTATTGAGATTCCAGGATCAGAAAATATCCTGAAGTTGTTTAAGGTCAAAACTGCAACCAGGGAACAAATCAAAACCTATTCAAATCTAACAGATTAAATAGAAATAATATAAGCCTAGTATTTATTTCACACTATTGATCACTGAAGAGGCGTGTGTGATTTTACTTTTGTAGTTTGATTTGTCAAACCTCGTCGTCTCGTTTTCTTTCGCCTATCTGGGTCCATGTCACGGGAGCAGCATCCCAATAGGGAGTGCAAGACCATCCTCTTCCTGGCCAGCTCCTCTGGCAGGACCCCAAGGCGTTCCCAGGCCAGATTGAAGATGTTCTTTCTCCAGCGTGTCCTGGGTCAACCCAGGGACCTCATGTCAGTAGGACATGCCTGAAACACCTCCCTGTGGAGGCAGGAGGCATCTGAACGAGACGCCCAAACTACCTCAACTGACTCCTCTCTATGTGGAGGAGCAGCGGCTCTACTCTAAATCCCTCCTGAATGTCCGAGCTCCTCACCCTATCTCTAAGGCTGAGCCCGGCCTCCCTACGAAGGAAAATCATTTCGGCCGCTTGTATCTGCGATCTTGTTCTTTCGGTCATTACCCAAAGCTCATGACCATAGGTGAGGATTGGGAGGTAGGTTGACCGGTAAACGGAGAGCTTTCTGGCTCAGCTCCTTCTTCACCACCACAGACCGGTTCAGCGTCCGCATCACTGCAGACGCTGCCCCAATCCGCCTATCGATCTCCCGCTCCCTCCGTCCCTCACTTGTGAACAAAGACCCCAAGATACTTAAACTCCTCCACTTGAGGCAGGACCTCTCTCCTGACCCGGAGTTGGCAAGTCACCTTTTTCCTATCGAGGCCCATGGTCTCTGTTACGACCCTCTGGGGTCTGGGAGCAAAACAGGGTCTAACAAAAGGGAAGTGGGTAAATAAACGAGATGTTTTTAAAGTAAAACGTACAGTATTTACATTTATTATTTTTCACAAACATAAAACAGAAGAGGTAGGGTAAACTAAAGGCGCTCTTCACTAATACTAATAAACTGTTGAACTAAAAGAGGGAGGATAAACCTCAGTAAAACTAAATACTAAAGATGCTGAAAAGCACTAAAGTAGAAATCAAACAAACGCTGGAATCCCTGCCCTAAACTCCAAAAATGACTGTTTTTAAATAACAGTGATGGAAACCCAGCCACCAAAACAACTCTCCAATATTTACTTTTAGCACTATACAATAGACCAGACACAGACCGGGGAGACGGCACAGAACTGCTCCCCTGACTGACTGAATGAAGCAGCTTTTTATGATGCACAGCCGTGGAGCTCTGGGCGTGCCTCTGGTGCTGAATCTGCAGGCAGGAGAGAAGAGGGCCTGTTGGCTGCAGGAAGAGCGTTGGAGCTGCGGTGCTGGACAGCCAAAAATTCCAGGGACTGTAACAGTCTCAGATTTGGAGGTGCTGATCCTCATCCCAGCCGCTTCACACTCGGCTGAGAACCTCCCCAGTAAGAGCTGAAGGTCAGAGCCTGATGAAGCTAAGAGAATCACATTAGTGATGCGCGGGTTGTCTTTTACCCCGTGGGGACCGCGGTTTACCCGCGGGTCGGGTTGGGTCGGGTTAATAAATTTGTACCTTCAGTGCGGTGCGGGTTGGGGTGGGTTCAAATCAGGGGTTGCGTTATCGGAAAAAATTCCGTCCGTCCGTTGTCTTCCTCCGCTTATCCGAGGTCAGATCGGGAGGGCAACAGGATGCCAGGCGTCCCTCTCCCCATGCAGCCACCTTGGACAGCTCCTCCAGGAATCCTAAGGCGCTCCCAGATAAGCTGAGAAATACATCCCTCCAGCCAAATGTTCCATTATTGTGTGTGTGTGTGTGTGTGTGTGTGTCTGTCTGTGTGTGTATGCGCGCGCACACAGGCCCTCGCTGACAGGAAGCGTCTGCAGCAGTAGCTGTAATGACAGGCTGAGAGACATCCGTTTCTCGCTCTGCGACCGCTGTGGCCTCATTTATAAAACTTATAAAATAAATATATATGTTTATAATTTATTATATTTTATATAAAATTTATAAGTTTTTAATTTATTATATTTTATATAAAATTTATAAAACAAAAAAACGTGTCAGAAATGGAGTCACTTTCTCCACAAACTTTAGGATTTATAAAAGAAAACGTGACAGAGAAATTATGTACTCTGCAAACTTTGCATAAGCACGTTTTAGAGACGGTAAAAAAAACAACTTTTTTTTGGAGACGGTCAGACTAAATAGCGCTTTCAGTCAATATAACGTGTTTTTAATGAGGCAGGTCGGGTTCTAAAAATAGACACAGCGATGCGGGTCGGGTTGGGGCGGGTCAGAAGTTTTCAAATGTGCAGGACCCGCGGGTCGATAAAAACCCTGACCCGCGCATCACTAGATCACATCATCTGCAAAAAGTAGAGATGGGATTCTCCTGCCACCAAACTCAACACCCTCCACACCACAGCTGCTACTAGAAATCCTGTCCATAAAGGTTATGAACAGGACCGGTGACAAAGGGCAGCCCTGGAGGAGTCCAACCCTCACTGGGAACAGGTCCGACTTACTGCCGGCTGCGGACCAAACTCACACTCCTCTGTTGTCAAACCTTTGCTTTAAATCTTCAAAAGTGCTAAAAATTTGGGGTTAAAATAAACAAATAGCTTTAATTATAACCTTCACATTATCTTACCTTGGAGTCTGAATCAGTGACACCTTCTGAGAAAAACCTGCAAAACTTTCACTCTTTTCTGAATTTTTTTTGACTTCCTGTTTGATCAACTGTTATTTAACTATTTCAAATTACAATGACCAGAAACGTTATCCTGTAAGCTGCACTTTGATTTTTCTTTTTCATAGGTTATTTTTCCAGGTTTCTCCCAGAGTCCAAAGACATGCATGGTCGGTTAATGGGTGACTCTAAATTGTCTCTATGTGTGATGGACTGGAGACCTGTCCAGGGTGTCCCCCGCCTCTCGCCCCCTGACTGCTGGAGATGGACACCAGCTACCCCTGACCCTTATGGATTAAACAGGTCAGACATTGGATGGATGGATTGATTTTGTTTCATAATTACAATTAACCCTTTTTTTCTTTACAAAATCCAAAACAAGCAGCCTTGATATTCTTCCCAAATTATTAAAAAGTCATCATTTAAGAAATGTAATTACCATTACTAATATCATCACTTATAAATAATGCATTAATAACAGTATACATGGTGAAGGGAGATGTAGAAGTTTGTTCTCTGAGCATCTGGAGCCAACATGTCTATTTGTTGTTCAAACAATCTGATTGGATGATTGTTAGCATTGCTAATACGGCACGAGGAATGCTGGACAGGTTGTGGAATGATAATGGTAGCGCCCGCTGCGCCTCAGTCAGCGTAAACATTAGCTTAGCTGGTGGATATTTCAGGCCTCCTGCACCTGTTTGCATGTCACAAGCTAATTCATAACTGAGTGTTGTGTGAGGGAACACATGTCAACGGTAAACCAGTCCATATGGACAAAAATACTTGTGAAGATTTAGGTGAATTTCACGCTTGCTGTGGTAAAAAAGATTCAAATTACTCAGGTTACCATAAACTTTGGATCTAATTTGAGTCGTAAATGTGTCTCAGCTTGAACCAAAGATGGACATTCAGCCACAAGAGAGACACTAACGTTTCATACTCTTTGTAAAGATTGTGTCTAATCAGCTGCAGTTTCTCAGGATATAAAACTGAAACCTCTGCAGCCACTCGACTCCCGTTCTGATGCATCGTGGATCATTTAACCGCAGGTCGTCTTTGTGTTAAAGTGTTTCATTAAATGCTTTCTGTCTTTGTGGCATTTCTTTTGCTTCATTTTCTGCCAAATGGCTCTGTCATAAAAAAAAGTTGTGTTTTCACTGAAATGTGTTCGGAATTTGAAGGAAGTGGGAAAAGAGGTTGACTGAGCTTCAGACAAAAGTGCTAATCTGAATATCCTGTCACGTAAAACCCAACCAGATGACACGTTAGCACCTTTAAGTACACAGCTGTCCTACAAAACGAAATTCTTCTGAATGGATGAGTGTTCAATTCTACTGATTATCACCAAAATTTGATGTTTTTCTCTCTCTCTCTTTTTTTTTTTTTTTTTTTTTTAGCAAAAAATAACCTGAGAGATTTTTAGTTAAACTCTCAGAAATCCATCACTGGATTACATTTTGGAGATGACTCAATTCAAGATGGCTGCCACAAATAATCAACAGTAAACACAAAGATGGCAACTCAGTCAATTCTAGAGATATCAAGCTAAAGTTTGGGTTGATGGAGTCAACAGGCGTCTCCAACTGATGAGCACTAAAACAATGTGCACTTTTTCCCTTAAAGGGATATTTCATGATTTTATAGTGGTGTTTTTGTTAATTATTTATCTTTAGTAAATGTCTCGCATTTGTATAGTGTAGCGTTATAAACTCTATTTATATGGTTTATAATTGGCACACACTTCTGTGAGATTATTAAGTTAGTTTTTGTCAGTTTTACGCTGACCTGGGGTGGCTCAGCTACCTTGACTAAAATAATGGTTTCACAGGAACTCTAGGTTTGTTCCGATGTCACAGTGAGTAGATTATGCATTTAATATTGACAATAGAAATCTGAGACTAGATTTAGACTTCATGATTTTATTAAAAAAGACAGACGACAGTTATCACAGATAAGAAAGAGGTAGTTAGCAGGTGGTCAGCATTAAGTCATTCACGATGGTAAGGTGTTCTGAATTGAATCTTAAATAAGTTTAGTAATCTGAGTCTCATGATGGTTTAGGAGACTAAGGATTTTACTTAATTTAGATTAAGGGTTCTAATGGAGGGTACTAGTTACGGATGGATCAGTTACTAGTTTGAGTGAGCTAAAGTTGTTAGCTTTTATCAAGAGGCCTTTAAGCTTTACCAGAATTGTGGGACTTAGCTGCGTTCGATGGATCAGCACCGCTGGGGTCGGATGAGACAGCGCGGAGGTGGTGTTCCCTCCTCGGTCAGGATCGGATGGCTGTGGGGGTCGAGGACCGCCGGAGGCCACGGTGTTGTCCGGGGATACGAAGCTTAGTGGATCCATCTCTGGCAGGGAGCATCGAGGGCTGGCATTCCCATAACGGAGCGTCAGACTGAAGGTGTCTGACCTCAGAGGGATGCTGGGTTCATCGGCTCAGACAGGCTGAGGGACCGTCTCCGGGGGAGCCGGCAACTAGCGTTAGTTGTGTAGAGGTTGACAGCTGAGCGTGTGGTCTGGTTAGTGTCAGGACCAGAACAGCACTGACAGCTTCCGGGGTCGGAGCTAAAAGGGAGTCTTAAGCGGACGTGGCAAATGAATGAGGAGTTATTAATGTCACGTGACTCAGCTCACTAACTCTTATTGGTTAGTTGGTTGAAGTAATATATGATTTAACCTTTTAGCAAAGTATGTATGTGAAATAATACTGAAGCAAGATCAACATTCATTAATACTGGGAGAAAATGCATTAATCACATTAAGACATTTTAAAACAGTTTGATTAAGAGTAATGACGTTTAGAAGGAGACGTCTGGAAGTCTTTGAGTTATTATTAACTAAAGGGTGTCCAGTGGAGTCTTCCGAAAAAACGTCCTTGATCTGGGAATGTTAATCCAGGTTAAATAATAACAGAGTCATTTTATTCCAAGTTATTGGGAAAAAGATGGTTATTATTTGTGATGATCCTAGAGGTCAGAATTCAGAGGATATAACGTATTTCTTTACGTTACAATAGCGCTTTTCAAAGTCAAGGACTACAAAGCGCTTTTCATCAGTCATTCATGCTGATGAAGTACAGAGGCAATGCGATCAGAAACAGAGGTGCCACCAGACCCTCTGACCACCACCAGCGGGCAATGTGGGTTAAGTGTCTTAGCCAAGGACACATTGACAAGGTGACCCAGCTGGAGTTTTAACCTGCAACCCTCCGGTTGCAAGACCAACGCCTCATCCTACTGAGCTTCTTCCTCATCAGTCAACCAGAGTGTCTAAAAACAGGAAGTACTTCTCTGATCGGAGCAGTCATCCAGACTGAGAGAGACGCTGCTGTGGATCTGTGCCAAAATAGCATCTAATTTGGGGTATATGTAATCCACTTGTGAGTATGTACACATCTAGATCTAGGTTCATAGGAGCTGTGAGCAAACGACTCACCATAAGGACACAAATAGAATCAATTGGCAGGGTTTTTACAAGCTGTCAAGAAGGATTCTTTGGAAAAAATATCCATTTGACGAGCTAAACATTCCAGCAGAGCCGTGCGACATCACCCTGGAACTAATAGTGCATGTCATCCCCTTCAAAATAAAGGTCTGCTCGGAGGAGTTCAAATGATTGACAGAAAAACTCAGAGTTCATCCAAATACTGTCCCACAGCTCCACACAATAACGATAGGAAATGTTTATTTACACATCTTTATTGTGTATGAGATAAAACCACTGTAAATGTGTAATTATTACATTTTTCCGCGATTACATTTTTCATCTCGCGCTCGTGTGGCAGCTCCACACTTTAGGAATCCTAGGGCTAACCCAATGTGGCTAGCTGATGCGCTAGCGCCAGTGTTTTTAGCGCATGATTCCTGCACAGTTTTTAAATCTCTCCCTGCTTGAACACAGCTGGTTTCTTTGAATGAGTGAACAGCTCCAGTAGAACGTATATAACAGTGATTTAAAACAGACACTAGGGGGTGCTAAAAACAAGCCAAAGCTGCATAGTGTGCCTTTAAAACACTTCAAGGAATGTAAGGCTGCCATCTTGTTTTGCTTCCTTTTTGGAATAAACATTTTGAATGATGGGATTGTGACGTTTAATGAACAAATAATTCATAAATTAACTTTCTTTTAATTCTAGTTTTTTTGTTTCTGCAGAGCTAAATCAGATCATCTTTCACAACACCCAGCTCCCTGCATCATATAAATGAGCCTCCTTGTTGATAAAAGTGAAAATACAGCAGCTTTTATTTTCACAGATGACTGAGCTCGTCATGGTGATGCTTTTCACTCCTTTCAGCCTCTTCGGAGTGATTAAAGGCAACACAAAGCGCCATCCTCCTTCAGTAACTTTGAACTTAACTCAAAACAAGTTCTGAAACGTTGGTTCTCACGAGCGAAAACCCCAGAGGTGAAATTTGTGAATTAGTCTATAGATTGAGAATGCAAACCCCCCCCCCAGCACAGCACACCCCACCCCGGAAGAAAGCTTTAATTAGCTCAGATGTCCAAGAAAACTCACGTCCTGATGCTCCCATGGAGGCACGGAAATCAGTCGTTAGGGGAATATTTCATTTTTGTTTTTAATTTATAGCAGAAAAAAATCTTTTCTCCACATTAATAAAGCTGAAGGTAAAATCTGATGATAAATAAAATATCTTTTTGTCACTTGTTTCTAGTGAAGAAGTCTCCGGAGGTTTTAATAAGGGAATCCCTCGACTTTCTCTCACGGAGGAGGTGAAACCACGCGGAAGCTTCTCTTCCTGGACGGGATCCAGCACAGCAGGGACCGGTCCGGAGCTGATTCTGATTGCACTGATCAAAAGAGGCATCGTGTCTCCATATTTTACCACAGGCTAAAAAAAAAAAGCAAAGGAACTTCAAAGGTCTCCATACTAATCCCGTTTGGGTTATTTAACACAATTTAAACACAACTAAACTTGAGTTTCTCACATCGGTTGGTGACCTGACCCAGGTGACCTGGGTCAGATCAGATCCAGATTATAAACATAGACCCAAACGGGTTAGATTTTTTTTATTGTGTACAAAATTATAGATTTTGGCAGCAGCTTGCTCTTCCTATTATTTTTCCTATTATTCTTGGTTCATTGCACAGGTTTCTCTTTGTTCGTTTCGTCATTCTGGAGCACATTCCCTGGCCGGGTTCAGATCGCTCCACGATGGAAGGAATAACCGAGCCGTGTCCTCGTTTTGTAGAAGATGAAGCTGATCTCAGTCTGACCTATTATTAGATCCAAACCGAATGGTGACGTCTTTATTTTCACTCAAAACACCTAAAGTGAGTGTTTGTGTGGAAAAATGAATTCAAACAAAATGTTTAATATTGTCATCTCCAACTTGAGTGTTTGTTTGTTTCAGTGTGTTCAACAAAAACCTCTTGCTGCTGGATTGTATTAAAAAGGCTGGTTTTTATTAAAAGTCTTAATTGTCTGCATGTGAAAATGAGTTTTAATTGCCTTTCTAACAGTTTGACACAAAAAAAACGATAAAAACACTGACGTGAGGTGAGTAAAGCAAAGTCAAAATAAAGTTTTTTATTTTACAAATTATATATTAAAGGTGCTACAGCAAATTTGAAAAACCAGCTAGCAATTTTACACAAACATGCCACAGATCTCTCACCCCTCTTGTCAGCTATAATCCTAGGCCGCGCCTCCCCCGGACATGGGGCCGTGCATTGCCACAGAAACAAGAGACTGCAAAACACCAGCCGTTGAAACGCCCTGGCTTTTCCTGTTTCTTTGTCCAAACATTTTTTTGTTGTCCACTAGCTCAAAAGGTGTTTTTCCTTTTTGGGACTCTGATATTTTTTCCTAAAATTGAAGCGCTAACAGCCGACCGTTTATGTCCTTCTCTTAATTCCAGAATGTTCTGCTGCAAAAGGCTCCAGCATGCATTAATGGAGGATCAAAGCAAGTGTGGCTCTTCGGCGAGACAGACAGCTGGATTGTCTAATAGTTGCTTTCAGTCCGAAACATATAGTGGTTGAGGTTTTTAGAGAACTGCAGGACAACCACTAAATTAATTTTGTTGTTTTTTTTTTTTAATCACCACCATATATTTAGAGCTATACTATGTTAGAACATTGTTAAAAGCCATGCAAAAAATGTTTTAAGCTACATTATTTACTAAATGTGCTAGCACCTTAAAAAAAAAACTTCTTCTTTAAAAAAAAAAAAAAACTGCATTACTAACAGTAAATGCATCTGCCACAGATCATTACACTTTACAGTGACATCTGTCATCTTTAGGCTGTAATACCTGTATCTTTTTGCACAGTTTGTTACATTTTGCAGTTTGTGTCATATTTAGCACATTTTGCGTAATACTTTGCACAATTTGTGGATATATTTTGTACTTTTTATATATTTCTTATAGTTTGTGTGATATTTTGCCAGACTTTAACTCATTTTTGCATCAATTCCATGTCTATATATTCTGAATCTTTTTGTCTTGTTCTTAGATTCTTGCATCATTTTTTAATATTGCTAATGCATTTTTTTGTGTGTTTTTGTTTTTTTTTTGCAGGGGACGGATGTTCATTTGTTGCAGCAAACAAATTAGACTGGGATGATTAAAGTAGTTTCATTCTATTGCACATTTGCATATATTTTTTGTAAGCGGTAGTCATGTGTACCCTTCTTTAATCTATGAGTTTAGTACAGTGTGTGAATTCTTCTCCATCAAAGTTTCTATTTGTATGAACTCAGCGATGACCCTGATTGTGTTTCTTTTATTGTTAACTGTGTCCAGTTATAGCAGAAATAGACAAATCCATAGACAAACCATCTGAAAGTAAAAGATTTCTGCAAAATCAGTGTTTCACCTTTGAGTATTTTTCCTGATTTATCTCAGTTTATCTCGTCTTTGACACACAGATGATACGCGTGTTCTGAGCTGTATTTTATAGAAAGGGTTTCTTAAAAGTCTATCTTTAACCCTAAATACGGATAAGGCGACACGATTTTCACTCTCCATTCAAACCCAAGTGAATATACAATAATCTCCTACAATAAAGCTGATTCTCACAGTCGACTTGCCAGTTAGTTTTGTGCCAGACGTTCATTAAAACTGCAGTTAGCTGTGTTTCAGGTTATAAATGGAGTCAAACAATAAGCAGTGGCTTTGATGTCTGCAGCGGCTTCAGAGATGAAAAGTTTTTTCTTACTTAATCATTAATCATGCCCTTGAAGCTGGAAAGTTTCTCAGCTGAGAAGCAAAAAAGATTATTTATAGTGTGGATGATAATGTGGATTCATCTGGGCCAGGTCCCGGCGGGATTTCTAATAAATAAAGACGCTACATGAAGACGCTGATCGTGGTCCAGCATCAGCAGAGAGGTCGTTCTGTGAAAACCGAGCGAGGTAATCGGATCTGAAGCACTATAAATAAACTGGTGGGATTTTAAAGATAATGTAAACACTAAAACTGTGATAAACAGGCTGATTCCCCCAATATCTGATCAGTTTTACAGGTTTAAAAAATGAAAATTACACTCAAAAACATCTAATCCAGTTTTTTTTTAAAGTTTAAATTTAAATCTGTTAATTCTGAATAGATATCCGCTGTTTTTAAAACTACATAAGCCAAATAAATATGGTGAATTCAATAGTTGAGGAGCATTATCTCTGTTCTTTTTTGTTTCATAATTCCTGCAAGACTATCCCAGTTTCCAAAAGTTTGCTTACTTTTGAATAAATGTAAAACAAACCCAAAGAACATCAAACAGCTCGTCTCCAAACCCTGCAGGGGATGTTTTATCTGTCTTTTCTTTTTTTTATACAATCTAACTGGTCTTATTAGCATAAGGTCATTAAATTCCCAGCATCATTGAGCTGAATCGGTTCTCCTCCAGGAGGGAATTCTTCATTTCGTTTTGGAGATCTGATAAAACGTTATCGTTTTCTTGAAGTTTGAAAATAAGGAATCTGTCACGGATGACCCACGCTTTTATTTCGGTGTTCCTGGAGACGAGATTTGCTTTGTTTAACTGTGTCGGTACTGTGTGATTAATTATTCACAGTGCACGTACACACACACACACATTAAACGCCCTCCAGCTTGTTAGCTCGACCTGCCAACTGCAGTTAAAGTTTCCACCTGTTCATCTGACGATAAAAACGGCTCCTTTTACTTTCATCTGTGTGATATTCATCATGCCAAACGGACCAGTCACTCCCCAAACCTGTAGAATCAACCAGTAAGAGCCCAGTCTGACTGCTTAAAAACAGACTATTATTAGAGTATCAATGCAAATCCTGTAAAAACTTTTTAAAAATGAAAGAAAGAGGAACCGCTCGGTTTCTAATGTATTCCAGAGACTTATTAAAATGAAATTAATGAGTTTTCATTCCACCTGCTTTTCATCATAATGTACAAGAGCAGCTATCTTTGTGTTTTTGGCAGAACCTGCTCACAGCTCTGAGCCAGGACTTTGTTTTATGTCACCAACTGAGGCTTAGAGCACAACTTCAAAGTTACTGACTTGTTTGAGAAACTCTGAGGAAAATTTAGAGAACAACATGAGATCTGGATGATAAACGGTCTCAAAACAGTTTTAATTATTTAGTTATTATTCATCCAAAAACCCAGTGAGACTGGAGTCTGAACTGGGAGGAGAGGACAAAGGGCTTCTTTCAGAGGTCTGACTCATTAAGTCCAAAGTTCAGGATCACTGTTAGTTTTGCATCACAGTTATTTTGGGAAGAAAAGTCCGTTATGGATCACGAGGTGCTACAGCCGGGGATGTTTGAAATGATAACTAACCACAGACTCAGGGTTTTAGGGTTTGGGTTGAGTCCCTGTTGATCATGTTTCACTGTTTGGTTGTGTTTTGGTGTTTTGGATCCTCCGTTTGTTCTAGTTTAATTTCCTCTTTCAAAACTCATTTTTTGTTTCCTCTCAGCTCTTCAGTCGTTTGGCTCCTTTCACACCTGTCCTTCACCTGTTAATCAGCCCAGCTGCTCCTCATCCCACTAATGACACTCACAGGGTCATGTTCAGTCATTTTAATAATTCACCAGAAATGCACAAAATAATGAGTGATACAGATAAATGGATACATGAATTAATAAGCTGACGCAAAATCAAAATGTATTCTTGTTTTTAATGAAGTTTCTCAAAATTAACAGAGGTAACAGGATGGAAAACTGTGAAATTGGAGTTAGAGTTTTCGTGTTTAATTCATCAGTTTTTATACCATTCTTTGCTATGTTTTATTTTTTTTATTGTTTTAATTGATTTATTTGCCTGATTTTACAAGGTAAAATAAAATATACTTAAAAATAATATTTTATTCATTATCACTATACGTTTTACACAATTTGTTTTAGAAAATCTTTTTCTTCCAAGAAAATGATGAAAACTGCTCTTCTAAATTAATATAAAATTTTAATGTGTTCATTCTATTTTAAAGTTTCACAGACAAATCTCTTCCTCACAAACTAAACTTTTGTTGGCTGTTTGTTCTTGTTGTTGTTGTTCCAGTTCTTCAGAACGCAACACAAACATCTTGTTTTAAACATTTTTATGGTCATTGAACTAGTAAAGATCATTACTGGTCAGAATCATTTTATGCCACAAATATTTTTGATCAACAGGGGGCACCACTGAGTACTTGAAGCACTGAAAAATGAACCATTTCATTTGCTTCATGAAGCTTCATTAAATTCCATGTAAACAAGTGAAATTGTCAATGGTGACCAATACCACCATTATTTCTGAGATGACTGCCCCCTAGTGGCTGCAACACAACACAACACAAAGACCAGGTTACAAACAGATGGAGCCACGAGAACCTTTTCCACCTTATTTTGACACCTTTGACCTCCTGAGGTGGTCGATGTGACCTCATCCTGATCACACCTGAATGTTAGTTGAAATAAAAACCCCACAGAACAAGAAAGAGTTACATCGATGACCTTACAATAAGCGCTGGTTCTGGTTTGCTGTGATGTCTTTAAATATCAGGACATGGACGCAGCGTCCCTCCACAGGAGGACGAGCCCCATCACACCTTAAAAACAGCTTAAGCATAACTCCTGGAACAGAACTTTAACTTGGCCTCTGTTCTGTTCTCGGTTTCAGTTCAAGTGTCCATGAGACGAGCCAGAATAATCATCCAAAGAGTCTCCTTCCTGAATCAGGAGCCAGAAGACTCGCAGCAGAGTCCTGCTGATGAGGGAGTTCATTTCAGGTGTTTGTTTAAAAAAAAAAACTTCCAGGTCACAAAGACTTTTTCTGACTCTACAAACCTGCTGTTCAATCTCAGCTAAAGGCAACAAAATGTTTAGAAAACCTCTAACTGAATTGATTCATCAGTTTTAGTAGAAGCAACTTCCAGATTTGATTTGATTTTGAAGATAATTCCTTCATATGTTCTTTTAAGTGTTGCTCTTTCTATTGTATTTTTTTTAATTTCTGTTTTATTTGAACTGTCAGTTTGTTTATTTCTCACAGTTTTGTAGAGTGAACAGATAAATTTTTATTATGTTTTTCCTTTTTAAATGATCAAAACACTCACTGCATTCATAAGTTTGCTTTAACTGTTATTTTTATTTAGACAATTTAACACAATAACTCCATCACTGGAGACAAATTCTGTGAACCTTTTCTGGTTTTCTGTTGGTGAAACATTAAAACTGTCTCTGAGTCAAAGGTTCAGAGAGACTGACCTGTAACTGACTGGGGTTCAGCCTTTAACCCCCCCGATACGAACACAAACCCTGACCACCCTCCACACATGAACTCATACAGACGCAAACAATTAAAGAAGCTTAATCTTCACATTTGACAATAGGATTACAGTGTTAAGAAGCACTGCCGTTAGTGCACCTCCTCACCCCCACTCACCCCTCTGTGTCATCCAAACTGTTTCAAATCCCTTCAAAGGCAGAGTTCTGTTCCTCCTGCTGGGACTCGACCCTGCTGGCTAACTCAAACAGACTTGGTCCAAAATGAAAATCTGCACCACTGCAAGTTAAAACAGACACTTTTAGGTTTTTTTTTCCTCTTCTAATTGGTAAATGTTTGACTTAAAAAGAGGAAAGGATGAGTCACGTCTGAATAATTCTCATGCAGTTTTGCTAACTTTGTGACACTAATCACTCTAAACCACTGAGGAGGAAGCTGTAAAACGCTGTGGGTTACCGCACCACCTGTTTATTAACATCTGGGCTGAAGTTTTAATTTAACTTAACAACAATTTTAAACAGAAAAACTGACAAAACCAAACCAGGATGAAGAACATCTCAGGATATGGCTCAAAGCCACACCGACGAGAAGGAAAATCCGTCCTGATTCGTTACATGAGTGAAAATAAACGTCTCAAAGTGAGTTGTTCTCTTTCTTACGCTGGTGAATAAACACTCCCGGGATGCAGCCTGAATTATTGCATCAACCAAAACTTTTAAAGTTCTTATTTGATCACATAGAGTTTCTGTAAATGCAGAGGCTGGAAAGGCTTCTCTGATTGGTCAGATCCGATTCTTCACATCAACTTGTCTAAGTTTCCAAACTCGGGAGTGTTTCATTGGAAGCAAAATGAGCACAAACCCCTGATTGCAGAAGATAAACTGAAGTTTTTCTGTTGTTTTCCAGAAAATAATAAACCCTAAATACCTAAAAAGTCAACTCCTTTTTTCTATTGTTGGTTTAAATAAAAACATCTGGGTTGAAATCAGAGAAGTTCCCTGTTAAAAACTCAAACTGGATGCCAGGATTACAAAATGTCCTGATCTAATATGCAAAGCTTTGGAATGAAAAGTCCAGAGTTTGAGTTGCATCTCGGCTAAATAGTTTCCCATCTGTCAATGTAGCTATTTGTAGTTCATTACAGCATCCCGTCAGACTGCTCTGAGTCATAATTAGGTTTAATCCATGCATGTGTCCTGATGCATTCATAGTAAACCTGCTCTAAAACCAACGGGATTTCAAATCATAAGGAGAAGCTTTTTGCCAAATTTGAATCTCTGCATCTGAAACTAATTTGCATGTGATCTTGGATGAGTTGGTTTTTAGGACCAGAACCCTGAAGGTTTGTTTCTGCGTCTCCTCACGTTGAAAACGTAAAATTAACATGTCACCCAGAGAATGAGCTCTCTGGAGCGTTGTCACGGTGTGTAACTCTTCACTCGTATTTTTTTACAGGAACTTAATGACATCATCAGATTTGATTTATGCTGCATGAGTTTTTATTTTTTTTGCTACCTCTGCAGGGAAACACGTCTCATATTTCTCCATTTACAGTAAGTCGACCTTGAACTAAATCTGGGGAGAAAAAAATGTTCATGCAGATCATTTTTTCATTTAGGATTAAAATCTAATCAATGTTCTTTAACTTCATTTTACCCTTTGCATAGTTTCTGTCTTTAGCAGTAAGAAACTTCATGTTTATGTGCATCACGTAATTTATTATATCTGGTTTAGGCGAACAAATTTGCTTTATTGTACACCCAGCAAACTTGCATTTGAGTACTTGCTGACGCCAAATACTGAGATGAATACTAATAAATACCATTATATTTTTACACTTCTGCTTCTCCAGAGTTTCCTGCAAACTTAGTAGGTTACCAAGGTTTCTGGCTGCTGTTTTTTAAACTCAGCATCAAGTTGTTTCTTTTTAGATGCTTCATCAAATTGTGTGGAAAGTACTACATTTTCTTCCTCCTCTTTACAACTTTGTTAGACATTGTTTACATATTAACTTTATTGTTGACATCATACCTCCACACAGCTGACATCACTTCGCCTTTAACACCTGAATACTCAGCTCATCAGGTTTGTTTACATAGTTTACAACAGAAAGCATTATCGAGACTCAAATTTTTGGCATGAAATAGTTTTTTCCTCTAGCTTTTTCCAATTTTTGTATGTGCATATTTTGTTGTAGAAAATTAAACATAAAAAGGTTGAAATAAAATTTTTAAAAGCATTTTTATTTCAACCTTTTTATGTTTAAGCCATACTCAGTAGCCAGGTAAACAAGCTAGGTCTCGCTAGCTAGTTTATAGAAACACGACTCGGAGCACTCACCCCTCCTGTCGGGTATAATCGGTACGCCAGCCTTCCCACGGACATGGGACCCCGTTTTGTGACGATAACAATGCAGAGTCTAACTCCAGCCGCAGAAACGTTCCCCCAGCTTTTCCTCTTTTCACCTCCAAACTATTTTAGTTTCCTGCTAGCTGAAAATGTGTTTTTTGGGAGGACTCTGGTATTTTTATCTTAAAATGAAAGCACTGACCACCGGCTAATTCTGTCCTCCTTTCACTTCCGGGATGTTCAGATGGAAAATGTGTCTGGGCGGATTATTGGTGAATCCAAGCAGTGCGGAAATGCGGCAGACAGACAGCTGGATTGTCCAATCCTATCGTTCGGACCGAACGATAGGATTGGCTGAAGTTTTTAGAGAACTGCGGGACAACCACTTCATTGATTTCTTTCGGGGTTTTTTTCATCTCCACAATATATTTATGGCTATACTATGTTGGAACGTTGTTAAGAGGCTTAAAAAAAAAAACGTTAAAAGCTACATTGTTTACCTGGCTACTGAGTATGCCTTTAATTTTCTACAATAAAATATGCAAAACAATTTTAAAAATTGGAAAAAGCTAGAGGAAAAAATTATTTCATGCCAAGAATTTGAGTCTCGGCAATGCTTTCTGTTGTATTTGATTTTTAAAAATATTTAAATTTAAATCCCATTTCCATAAATAATAAAAACAACTGCACATAATAAAATGTATGGCCAGAATCCAATGTTCTCTTTCGGGGATGCGGGGTAATACAATGATATTGAAAAATAAAAAATCTAATTCATATCACGTCTAGATTCTAACAAATTGTTTGCTGTTGATTCAATTCAGTTGTGATGAAATCAGATTCACGATCAAATGCCAAATAGTCAAACTGTCCCTATAAAGAACCAGCAGATTGGATTGAATCTTCACTTCATTCCAAACCCTTAAAGATGTGGAGGTTTTCAGCAAGAGAGCAATTTCTGAATCCAACATACCACAGCTCCTCCCAAAACCACGTGACATGTGCGCATGTGCACACGGCGCATGGCTTTGGTCTGTAAGCTGCATAAACTGTGCATCCCCTGCTCAAACTACGATTACATTGCAGGGTTCAATCATTCACAGTTCACAAATCATGTTCTCACACTGTACGAGGATCTGAACCTGTCTGTCCCTGCTGTGCTTCTGATACGTAGCTCTGACTGAAAACCCGTAAATAAGAAAACACTCGGTCCTGAATGAAGTTCCCAACCAAAATAAACGTGTATCCTTGGCAAGCCTTGCCATTCTGTGAAGAGAAACATTTAAAAATAAAAATAAATCCCTCAGTAGCCGGGGAATGGGTAACTTTTTAGTAGAAATGAGCTCTGAGTCCTCCATGACGGCTGAGACTGTAAACAGAGAAAGACATGGAGCGTCCTGTACGAGAGCGCCCCCTACTGCTACAGGTTTGCTCGAAGTGCATGTATGTTGACAGACACCTGACGATGCAGAAATTTTAATTTTATTGGCTGAAAAAGTTCACTGGTCAGAAAGAATGCAAAGGGGTCTATAAGAGGAAGGAGGGTCTTTAGCAGAATGACAGATGTTGTGGAACTCAACCATGGATCATAGTTTAGACCTGAAATATCATTTAAAACATTTAGAAAACTTTGACACATACAAAAATGCTCCAGACAGCTGCTTTAACAATTATTTTTAATTTATTGTGAGGCTTTTTTTTATTATTATGAAAGAGTCTCATAAACTAACATATTTTAACATTTCTGACTTACGTTCCCTCATTGGAAAAGTTGTGAAATATCTCTGAAAATGATTTTGAAGAAATGTTTATCATCAGGATGACTGTTTGAGTGTTGTTTTGCTGCCTGGACTGTTCTATTCCGGTCAAACCAAACACTTCAGCCCAGCTCTGTGAAAACCTTGAACCCTTCTGAGGAATGGTCAGAACATTCATCACGCTGTGGAATCCAGTGACACAACAATCCCTGCAGACTCTGTTAGCATTGCTGCACCTGCCAGGCTTTTTAATGTTGAATAGCGTGCACATAAAACTGACGGATGTGGCAGATTCAACACTCTTAGGTCTTTAATATAAACTCATTCCTCACAGGGAGTGTTGCAGACCTAAAATGGGGATTTTTATAATGTAAACTTGAAGCTTTTTGAGTATTAGCTTTGTGAGATTCCTACAGTTAAAGTGTAGAGGAATTTTAGCAGCAAGGCTGACATGTTTTTAGGAGGATAGTCAGAAAGTAAGATAAATGTAAAACATGGTACTGAACACCT
Source organism: Callopanchax toddi (assembly GCA_006937965.1). NCBI lineage: Eukaryota > Metazoa > Chordata > Actinopteri > Cyprinodontiformes > Nothobranchiidae > Callopanchax > Callopanchax toddi. The sequence continues at coordinate 376,722 of SSNR01000330.1, forward strand.
TTTTTGGATTATTTAATCATGATGTCATACCTGCTGGTATGTTTATTAATACCATAATATAAAAAACTTATTAGAATGTATTAAAGATTGTCTTCAACTAATAAAACTATCAATCTTTAGTAAGGTTATTTAAAATAAAGAGTATTCCAGAATGGAAGATTAAAATCAGCAGCATGGCCTGACTAGATTCACAAACACGTCGCCAGTTAATTATATTAATAGAAGTTCAGTGTGAACAGCAGATTTATTATAAGTACACAGCTGTCAATGTGACTATAATGTGAGCATAAAGAAAACAATGTGCAAGTTTTTTAGAATCTGTAAAATCTGTAATAAATCTCTAAATATTCACAAATGTTAACATATACAAGTACATAATGTTATGTAAAGAATTGTCCAGATTTGGGTTTTGTTTTGTCCAATTTTGTCTAGTACATGTTTTAAAAAGTCATAAGCAAATGATTTATAAAATGAAAAAGTAAAGACCCAAGCTGAGTTTGATGCAGCAGGATGTATGCACACTGAAATAAACCTGGGGGTCTGAGAAGAACACAGGTCTCCGGATCTTTAAATTCATATTTATAGACAAAACCTCAGGCGAAACCATCCTACTTTGTTAAAACGCCAAACCTATTTTACCCAGAAACAATGACGTCTCATCTAATGTGACTTTTCATTGGTTGGAACCAAGTTAAACTCCTCTTTTCAGCTTTAAACACGTCACTAAGTCCTACTTAGATTTTAATCCTTCAAAAACACAGATAAAGTCTGTTTGATAACATCTACAAATATTTAAATCAAATGGTTTTTGTATTCTTTGTTACTGGAAAATGCAGTCTATTAATGAATTCATTAGCAAAAAACTACATGTAATCATAAAGAATGAAATTGTGATTTCAAAGATGGGGGGGACACACCTGGTGTGGATAAGGTGGGGTGGAAGAAAGGGGCTTGAATTGCCAAAACAGTGCAATGATACAACCCTACACCCATTTAAATTAGCATAACATTGCTTTTAGATGGTAAAAGCTGCCTTTTAAAAAGTGGAGTTTATCCCCCAGTGGCGGCCCGTCCATAGGGGGCGCTCAGGCGCCGCCCCACCAGTCCCAAGAGGAAGAAGAAGAGAAATAGGGATCACAAAATATAAAAAACTAACATAAAAATAAAACTAAACGAGCCATCCATTATATATACAATAAGTGCTGTGTATAATCTGCATTTAGGTGTAGTTTAGAAAGGTTTTCTTACTATTTTTTACTGGACCGATAGGTCGTGTTTCTCTGGGTTCTACTGCGCATGTCTGGACGGGACGCCGTCCCAACATAGCACATTGTTTTCTGCTCGTGACGCATGCGCACTGGCAATTTTTTCCTGACGCATGCGCACTGAGTGCAAAATATAGGAGATCGCTCGGGACGCAGGTCTTCAGCGTCCCTGTGTGACATGCGCACAACAGCAGGAGTCTGGAGTGTTGCTCAGACTGAAACCGGAAGTTCTTGCTCTCTTTTTAATGGAGGGTAGAAAATGGATATTTATTCAAAGAATCCTTCTTTCCTGCTTGTGAAAACGAATGATTCCATTTGTCCTGATTTCATCAACTCAATGGTGAGTGACTTCGTTTGTTTGTTTTTTTTTCTTAATAACTATGTGTCTGTCATGGATTTTCCCATTCAAAAACCCCATAGGCGGAGCTAGCCGCGGCTAGCAGTGCTAAGTCCTGATGAGTGAATTTATACCTTAAATAGCGATATGTGTTTGTTGAGGTGTATGCCGAATCTTAGAGAAATACAGGTACTGCTGATTGAAAATGTTGGTTTATGTAGTTTAGCCCGTTTTTCATGAGTTTTCTCTACTTTTCATTAAATTATTTTGGCGTTTTAAGGAGGTTTGGTCTGACTGGGTTTGATGGGACTTATCAGTGGATTTGACTTTATTTTGTTGTTAATTCACTTCATTAGTTGAGCTGATTGTCATGACTTGCTTGGTTAGTGGTTGTTGTCTGAATTGTAACATTAATTATCTGACTGTATTAGTTAGAGATGGATTTATTTGTTTGTGGTGTCAGTAGAAAGATAATTGTGAATATTAAGTAATGTTTTTGACTTTGCCAGGTTGTTTTTTCCTTGAAACTTTTACAACTTCTGTTGTGACCACATTGTGGTTGTTTTTATTTTTATTTGTATCTAATTATATTGATATTATTCTAAGGTCTCCTTATGAAGACTTTATGATTTCTTTACTGTTTGATCTGTAGAATTAGACCTAACAGCTCCACATTTCTAGAGAACTGGTGGTAGGGATTTTTACCAGCAAAATATTCAGTCAGATGAAAATATTTTGCATCATTCCCTGCTCTAGTGGTGATATGTGATTTTTTTTTTTTGCGCATCTGAAAACTGACTAGCAAAAATGCACCCCACCCAAAAAAAATTTCACCAGCCGCCACTGTTATCCCCTAAAATTAGGTCCATGAATCATTATGGTGGAGATACTTTTTTTTAGTATTTTTTTTTTTTATTTCTTTTCCCCTGCAGACAAGGCTGTAGAGATCATTGATAGTTGTACCTGTTAGTTTTATATATTTTTTCAAATAAGCAAAGAAAAAGCAAAGTTGCATATCTTATATTTCTTTGGTGGTGAAGACCGATTCAATTTCATTAAAACTAAATAAGCTAATTTCTCAGAGACGATACAAAGAGCCATTAACCTAATCTGCGTGAGGCCCTTTGCTGAAGTCACGTGTGGAGGGAGGGGTTAAATGCTCTGCTGGAATGAGAACAGCAGTGAACGCTTCTGGAGGAGAAAACCGTTTGTCTCTCGTTAAGACGAAGAAGTGCATCCACATCCACCTGTTGACCCTGGCTCTGCTCTCCTCATCCACCCTCAGGGGAGGCAGCACACACCAGGTGTTTCCCATCACACATTATGCATCTCCACTCTATGACCGGTGTAAAGCTCCGTCTTTATTGCTGGAGAAAAACAATATGTTTTTGACACAATTCTCTCCGACTAAGCCGGCCTGCCGAGGATCTCGCATTTTTCATTGTGAGGGCCTCCTGATCAGGTTTTACCTCAGGCTGCAATAACGGGAGACTAGACCGCAGGAAATCCCCAGAGAGCACAAGCACACAATTTCTATTCAACACAAGCTTTATTTTTGTACAAGGAGTTGCCACACACACAGCTGGCGTGTGGCATTTCATACAGAAAGGCATGAGAATAATGAGTTCACTGGATCGCCTCTGGTTTGGCTTCAGATAAAGACATTTACCCTTTCAGAAAGTATATTTGTCTTTTAATTTAGGTAAGCTTTCATAACTACCTGATCAAGCCCTCGATTCAAACAGGCTTTGCAGACCTACAGCGCTGGACTCATGCATGGCGGCAAATTTAAGTCCACAAATGTTTTCGTAACGTCCCTGAGAGCAGCTGGAGAAGCATGCAGGACTCAGACTCTGCAGGACGAATCAGCCAAAAGAGAAACGTGTTTCCAAAAAAAAACGGAAGGCAGAAAAAACATCTGAAACAATAGTTTGGCTCCCGTCCTACTCCTGCTGCCACAAACCTATTTTCCATTTGTTTCTCGAGAGTCTCGTTTCCTGTGAGTGAGAGTGACCTTCTCTGACCTTCAACCCTTCTCCATTACAAGACGGCCAACTTGCTGCTGGTACCGGAAACATGCAAAACGGTGACGGCAGGAAGCCAGCGTCCTCGTCACAGCCAGCTGCTCCCTACGTAATTTATCAGATGGTTCCTTTCAGCAAAATATCATTTCAAGGAAATGCATAATAATAGTCATGCAGTGATGCAGGATACAGTCAAGGATTCAAAATCTTACAGGAAGTAAACAACAAAGAGGATTTAAGTTAATCTAAATGGGCTTAAGTCACATTAATCTAAAAATCTAGATCCTGCTAGAACAAATTCAGGGGTTCAAATAAAGTTATTATTGGTTCTACTGCTGCATGCGACTTCTGTTTTTTGTTTTGCTATTTCATATCTAATTCACCCCAAACAATTGTAAGAAAAAAATGTGTATAAAGCTTTGTTTGGCAAAGTCTTCCTCCCTGAGGAGGCACCAGATAAACGCCGGTCTTTGTTTGTCTCTGTTGGAGGTTTGATGTGCAGCATGAAGCTCTGTTCTGCATGTGTCCCAACATTCTCATCATCACTTGATTCATATTGTTTTCACTCAGAATAACAAAGCAACTGGGTACGACAATAATAAATATTGCAAGCACAGCTTTGATTAAGTCTACAAATTAAACGCCCTCAGATGTGACAGATATAATAAAGCATTCAATGGTATCGAGAACTGAACCACAGCTGTGCAGAGATGAGGATGAAATCATGGGCACAGAAGCTCAATTTTACCAGAAGGAAAAACATTATTATAAGCGTGAAATAAAGTCCCACCTCAACAGCTCAAAATATGCTATTAGCCTTAGTTAGCAACAACTGGGTGCTACTGCTGCTAGCTGTTGGCTATACTGTATGGAAGCTATCTAATGCTGTCTATCTAGCTTTAACCAGTTAGCTAACAGGTAGCTGTTGTTTAGCTAATGGTGGCTAGTTAATACTGGCTAACAAATGGCATCTAGCTAATACATCCTAACTGGTGTTAGCTGATTATCAAAGGTGAAATAGTTGTCAGCTAACATAGCTTCTGCTACTGCTACAAAATCTGTTGGCCACTTGTTATATCATCAATCTGAAGCAGAACGTTTCAAGTTGTCACTAATAACAGGGTTTATTTAAACGTTATTGATCTGGTAGATTTAAGGATTTTATGATTTCCCCATGTTAAAACAATTTGTAATATTTAAAAGGTTTGCATGGATCCTTCAGCAAAAACTTAGATATGAGAAAATGCAATTCATAGATTAATGTAAGATAATCTTTCATTTAATTAAACTTAATTTTATTGAGTTTGATTAATGAAGAGGTTCTGGTCTTTTATTAACAGCTATCCTGTTGTTTGCCTCAAATCTCAGAATGTTCCCACATTCCTATCAATTAGTAACTAGCCATGCAGCTGTACCTCTTGACTAAAAAAATGAAGTGTGTTTGAGTTTTTGGGAGTGTGGTTGTTTTAAGTAACCATATCTTATGCCAATTATGCAAAAGTTGTAAACACAATCAGTAGGAAAATCATAACAGGAAAAATGTGGTCTTACTCTCTTTGGAATAACAAAAATGCTTTATTGCAAGAAGCAGAAACTTTGAAATACAGGTCAAGCTTATAAAAGATTTACTACTTTCCCTACTCGTCATCTTATACCGTTGTGAAATAAGAAATAGTGGAAATGCATCAAAATTAAAACTAAAATGACCAAAACGTAAAGCAACACTCAGGAGCTTTATGTTTCACATCCTTTTCTAACTCTGGTTTTAATTCATTCTTAAAGGAAAAGCTGGAAATTAACCATTTGTAACTTGGGATTCGTCATAAGTGAGAGAGGCATTGGTTTCACACAAGGACGACATTATACCCGACTCCTCGTGTGAGCTTCATTCAAACAAAGCAGTAAATCATCAATCTTTCTTAGATGTTTCTCCAAGAAACTCAGGAAACGTAAGTGATAAAAAAATGGTAGTTTGAGAGCTATTAGGATACAGGATGAAAATAAAATGACAAACATATGCTATAAATGACCAACATCTGCAACGCCAAGAAGATGTTGCTGTTCATGCCTTACATATGAATCAAAGACACGTGCGTGGCAGAGCGTTAGCGGCAGTGAGTTCAGCCAAACGCTGCCTGGCACTTTGTACCGGGCAGGCGAAACGAGCACGGTCTGTTAACGAGGACTCACTCAACGCTGGAACAGCTGCTTGCTGATTCAATTCTAAACAGACAAGAGGGTTTGGTAAACTACTGTTAAACCAGAGTCAGGTTTCCCAGTCGTTCCCCTCTTCCAGTCGTCGCTGTTTGTAATGAAGCACATTAAGTTTGTCCCCAGTCGCTGCATGAAGTCAGTCAGAATGAAAACCACATTCAGCTTCTCTCCTTCACGTTAGGAGATTCTTTATTGCTGTTTTCAAGTCAACAATTTAAATGTGCCTTCAGTGTAAAATCTTTTAGACAGGTCAGTAAATGAAGGGAGTAAAGAAACGAAAGCTGTAAACACGACATCCAAGGTAAAGATCTCCCTGTTGCCAGTTATAAACAATGCAACCAGAAGTTTTTTTTTTTTTTTTTTTGAAGAAAGGGTTTGGAAGCGTTCCTCAGAGGTTCTGGTCCATATTGAGATGATAGCATCAGAGTTGCCGCAGATTTATGTTGGCTGTACATCCATGATGTGAATTTCCCACCACATCCCAAAGATTCTGGACTGGATTGAAATCTGGTGACTGTGGAGGCCACTGAAGTCCAGGTGGACTTTGCAGACTTTGAGAAAGCTGAGATCCTTCACTGTTTGCAGCAATATGTTGCACAAGTTCTAAAGGCACATTTTAAAGGTTACTTAAAATATGAAGTCAGACGAGAAGTCCATTAAAAGTTTTCTTTTCTTGAATTGCTGTGACTTGTGATGTATCAGTGTTATTTAAATATTAGATATCATTTTACAGATCTGCATTCCATGATGTACCTTCCAGGTAACAAAATAAGAAAGGTTAGGAATGCATTACAACCATCTTGTTTTCTACAGTAAAATTAACTCAAAAGCAGAATTAATTAGAAATCAAAAGTGAATTATCAGACAAAACTTGTTGCTTCATCCTGCAAACAAAACCCTCCTGTAGATCATAAGAATCAACGACATAAATGATGTATAAATGTGCAGACATTCGCTTTAATGTTCTCTGATCATTAAAACTCACTGATCTGTAACTTGAACAGTTCTTTTATTAATATTTATGGCAGCACATTGAAGGACACATGATCCGTTTTTGCACTTTTTGTGCCAAAAAAGCAGACCGTCTGGTGCTAAAATCTATGTATTTGGTTTCATCCTGAGTCAGTCCAGCTATATAATGACTGAATGGTTCTGTTGCATAAACATCTGCACAAAGTCAATGGTTGAAAACAAGTTTCAGTTGGATCAACATTAAAAATGGCATTAACGTCTTCTGCACATGGTGGTGCTCCCTGTAGTAGTACCTCCAAAACAAACTTTTATAAAATTCCCCTGGTGAGACACAGTTGACATAATCTAGATTTATTATTAACATCTGGTTCTTTTATCTCTATCATAATGCCCTCATGTCAGAGGTAGCATTTTGTCTCTTTTTGAACTTTTGCCATGATCTCTTTTAAGTGGAGTTACAAGAACTCTTACAGTCCTCCTCCAAATACAAGTACTTCTGTAAAACTGCACCTGTTTCTTACAAAGATTGAGTGGCGTCACGTACTTATCCTGCCATATTTATCCAACATGTTTCAGTTTTTATCTGCTGTTGAGGATGGCACACGGCTACAAAGAGGTTTCAGACAGATGGAGGTAGAAAACCTGGAAGTAGCTGAGGTAATCTGGTCCTGAGTCTCCAACAAACCTCATGTCAGGTGTAACGAACATCGACGTTATTTCCAAATTATATGGTCCAGATCAAGAAATGGATTATGTTTGTGTGACAATTGACTCTTTTCCCTACCAGCTCACACCCTCTTTCAAACAGATTCACCCTCAGGAGGTCATAAATTCCTGCCTCGGTGTCGAAGAACCCCCTTTCATCTTTCGGTGACAGTAAAGATAATGCGGATGCTAATTTACAGCTTGGTGATACTTGTTCAAATAACAAATTTTCAGGATGTGATCAAAAGGAGTTCGATCACCCCCAGACGGAATGGAGCCAGGAGCCCCCTCACACTCTGCAGAAGACCCTCACCCCACCTTTTCTCACCCAGTGGGGAAAAACTGAGGAATTCCTTTGTCTCTCCTTTCCTTAAAAATGTCTCTGATAACCTCCCTTCACCCTCACAGGATCTAGATGAGATAAAACTTCAGTGTGATCCAAATTGATATAAAGAAAGGTTAATATCCACAGGTTTACTTTTAAAATGTGTTTACAAGATAAAGTTTGATTTTTCCTTGTTTGATTTACTTAGGTAAAAGTTCTTTGGTTAATTTTCCTTGAAGACTGTTCATATTGTTTATCAATATGATCCAAAATATCTATGGGTGTTTTTCTCTTTTAAATCTAATCTAGTCAAGAAACTAGAAATGTTATTCGTCTAATGTACTCTTAAGCTAAGAGTAACTGATTTCTCTGATTAATCTGATGTGGGAGTTAATGTGTTTCTATGCTTAGAATAAACATGATGCACGCAGTCTAAAAGGTGATTCTGAATAACTCTTCACGTTTCAGAGAGAAAAGTGGTAAAGGTTTATTTTATTGATTAGAAACTTTATTCCTCTCATAAAAAAATTAATCCCCTTTAAGCCATTCCTAAGTACTTCCCCTTTATGCAGATGAAGGTGGAGTCAACCACACCATTGGCTGAACCCGACTCCACCCCTGCCCCTTTAAAACCAGAAGGCGCTAACTGCTAGCTCTCTTGTTCTCCTCTTGGCCTCCTCCTCTTAGCTTTTTCTTAGCTTCTTCAGCTCTCTTGCTTGCTCTGGCCTCCGCCTCTCCGGCTCTCTGCTTAGATGACCTGATGACCTCACCAGCTCGCCTGCATGCTGGCCCTGCTTTCCCCCTACCAGGGAGCTAGGATGCAGAGCTGCGACATGAGGCCTCCCCGGAAGAACAGACTCCAAACCTGTAGTCTTAGAAACTTTCGGCGTTAAGCTTTTCTTTTATTTTCACGTTACATTCTTCTCAACCAAGTTTAGACGTTTTAAAGTTTATTTTTCTTTTATCCGTCGTTAGAAACCAAAAGTTAGACGGCGTTAATCTGAAGCTAAACTACTGAACATGAAGACATCCTCCTGCCATGAGAGAGAGCGAGCCATGCTTGCCCAAATCCGGAACCTGCATCCTCTCCAGCTGCCTGCCAGACCTGAGTGGTGACCTAGGAACACCTCCTGATCCAGTGACCAAGTCAACTCCGACCTGGTAGAGAACCACGGAGGAGTTGGAAGGAACAAACCACTGCGACACTTGTGTATCCATACAGGAACCCTCAAAAAGGTCTGTGGTGAACGCATTTGTGGCTATTAAGAGTGATGCAATCTGATAAAGCAAGCTGAACCTAACTCTCTTCTCTCATCCATCCTCCTGAAAATCCTTTAATCTTCAACTTCCCTTCATAGGCCAATAAATTAGCTTAATTTCATTAGTAAACCATTTCTCACTCTGAAACATTAGTCATTAATATTTATTTAACCTCAATAATTCATCTTGTTAATAAATCGAACTGGTTACAAAGTCAAATTCCTAACTTTGCTGTGTTGCTGTTATAACATGTTCATTTTGAGGTTTCTGTAAATAAATTTATCCGTATATAATCATAAATGGGCTTCCAGTGATTTTTATGTTTTCATATCGAAAATGGGTAAAGAACTTACTACTTTCAGATTCAGACTGATAAATGATACATAACAATAAAATACAAATAGGATAATATTCAAGGTTGTCTCAGCTTACCTTCCCAAGAAAACGCTGGGTGGTGCCCTAATTACGAGGTTTTGACTATTATTAATAATTATTAAGAATAATAATAATAATAATATTCAATATATACAACTTTATACCAATATAACTCTACACGGGTTATGAAGGGTTGGCAACCTATAAAACTAAAGCCAGGATCTCACGGTGCTGCAACTGTTGGCAACTTATTGGAGAAATGCTATTCACAGTTCATCTCTAACAGTAAAAACCCTGTGATACACTGGCATAGGACAACTTGCAAACAATTTAAGACAAAATTAAGTGATTTTACTCAATATTTGCACAATATTCACACAAATCTGGTGCAAATTCTTTTGGAGTTTTGACATACTCTAACTTGTTTGGTAGTGCTGACTATCAAAATAAGTATAGAAAGAGAAATAGGAGGAACTATTTGGCTGGAGTTCTTGGAGCTTTGCAGTCAATGAGATCCTTGAACTTCTAAGGAAACAGGTGTAAGGGGAGGAGGAGGGTGCAAGGATTTGACACATTAAAACTGTAGGATGTGGCCCTCTACTGTGGCGTGGGTGGAAGTTGATAGGCGTGGTCTTTTTCCTACAAACTTAATTATTTCATAATTCCACATCAATTTAGTGAGAGCTGAGCATGTTTGCATCAGATCATGTCACTGGGGTTCGGTTAAGATTGTTTTTTTTGCTGTCAATGTTCAAACTTAACATTATAAATATCCTGCAGAGACATTGAGGCTCTTTATGGACATGCACAAGCAGAAAAATAATGGAAATAGGTCTGCTTATGGCTCACGTCTCAGAGGATGTTCAGATGAGTAGCGCAGCAGTTAGCTGTAGCTCTGTGTTTTTGTATTTCATGCTTTTCAGCAGTCTGACCACATAAACGACTCACAATAGGGCTTTTTTTGTAAATCCTAGTATTTTTAGACGTGTCACCGAGTTTCCAACCGGTTTGTTCCACAGACAAACAAAACACCCCGTCAGACAGTTTAATTGTTTTATGATGTTTCCAAAAGCTGAAAATGGGTTGAATTTTAAAGAAGGCAAAAAAAAAGCAGAGTAGGAAAAAAATTTCCACTGATAAAGTTTATTATGCAGCACCAAACTCTAGGAGAGAGGGTTACCAGGTGAGCTGCCAACATGCGCAGCTGCAGTGAATTCAGATGAAGCCGATCCTGAAGACATGAGCTGAGGATTACTTTAATCATACTGGCAACGTCGTTTTGTGGCCAGCTGACTCAAGACCGTGAATATCTTTCTGTGTAATGACACAGATGTAAAAAGTGCACGTGTGCTCACAAAATCCATTTTTCAGTGAGTGAAATGCAGCCAAAGGCTCGGCATCATAAATCAAAACCTTCACACAAGCTTATGGTGTTCATTTAATTCAGTATGACATGCTAAGAGAGTCTGAGTTCTTGGGGAATGATCGAACTGAATAAACTATCCTTTAAGTGTGAGGAGATATTCCACTTTTGAATTGCACAGCTGGTAATCCTCTGACTTATTAAACACAAACAGGTAAAGGCTCTTTCATCACTTTGTTTATTCTCGTTGTCCAACCTGTTCGCACAAGTGTCACGGGGGTTGGAGCGTGCATAGATTAAACCGACTCTTCCTGGTCCCAGTCCAGACCATCACAAAATTACCATCAATGGGAAAATGCCCTATGGCCAGTCCAGCCCAGTCCACATCCAGACCCAGGGTAGGTGCCATCGGTGGAAGCGAGTCCCTCGCGGCCCACGTCGGTCAAACCAGACATGTATGTCTAATCACCCTGGACACAAGTTCGTCCGCGGACTCTGCACGCAGCACCTGGACAGCTGAGCTGCACGTATTGTTGGTGGGAATGCAGCGCCATTCTGCACCCGATTGAATTATTGGTGGGGAAAATTCTGTGACTGCTGGAGATTGGTGGTGACACGTTACCTCCATCCATGCCAAATCTACGCCCATGATTCTCATCATATCTGTAAAGAAACGGAGACTTGGCCACCAGACAAGATCCCAAACATGCAAATCAGCAACGTGCTTGGTTTTCCTCTTTCCTCTGAGTGGCCTGAATCCCTTCACTCCGCTGATCTCTGTCAGCTCAGAAACAAACGTCTCTAGCAGACACACAGAGAGTCACTCCTGCTGTTTGAGCAGATCCCATCCTCGACAAAGAGCGGAAAACTTATCACATGTGCGAAATGAGTCTGAATTCTGACTGCTCAGACTCAGCAGCCAGTTTTATTAAAGTGTGATCCAACATGAAAAAAATCTTGCTGCTACCACATGCAGTGGCCTGAGTCCAAGGCAAACACTTCCACCGGTGTGTATACCAAGACGGATGACTATAAGACTCAGGACCTGGCCGGCACGACGAGCCCTCTCAGTATTTATTTTCACAGTTCAAAGCACTGGCAGCAGCCCACTTAGTGTCTGCAGTCCAGCCCAGTGCACCCCTGATTACCACAGTGAGGCTTCGCAGCCCACAAAGTCGTACACTGCAGATTGTGCCAGCTACTAACTCCACATCTGCAGAACCCCCGAGAAATGGGGAGCTGAAAATTGAGGAGGGGGGTTCTGAGGAGCAGGGGGTGAAGGGATTCTTCTGAAACCACGCTTTGCTGTGGTTTGAGCGACTGCTTTGTGCAGCTTGGTGCGATCACACAAGCCACATTAAAGGACGAGGTTTGTTATTCACCAAAGGACTGATAAGTAATGTCTCACAGGCCCCGAGTCTGAGTCGTGAACTCTGTGCTTTTAGCTGTAAAGTCGATCAGTTTACTAACAGGAAGTCATCAGAACCACCGACAAGGTGAGACTCTGAAAAGCAGCAAGACTCAAACTACTGAATGAAATCAGGGAGGACGCTTGGTTACAGGTGGATGATGTTGAGAGATGAAAGTCAGGATCTGGTCTGAAAAAGTCCAAATTTTCTAATAATAATGTTCAAATATTTAGGTAAATTTGGAATATCTGGTAAAAAACATTGTTGAGAAACTTTATAAATATCAATTCATGGAGATGAAACAGACATACGTTCAATATGTATGCATGGCTCAATAGGTGAGAGAGTTGTGATATTGCAACAAAAAAAATACACAATTTATTTTGAAAAGTCTGTGCATGCCTGGAAATAATTAAAATCACAAGTTAATTTCACAGGTGATGGCTTTAAAATTATAGTTAAATCAGTAAACTGAGACCAATTGAACTGAAAATGTTAAACCTGGATGAAGGTTAGTTGAGTTGTATCCAACATGTTAATGTAAAACTGTTCCATAAAATAAAACACAAGTTGCTCCACATTTTTTATTATTTCAAAGGTTTTTTTTTTAATTTGGAATTTTGGAAAAAAAAAAAAAAACCGCGAAATTATTGTGTTTTGTAAAGGCTGTACAATCACAGCCTGTCATGACATCGACTACAAGAGTTAGAACGGACAATCTTCCTTACCTGGATCTGTGACTTTACGACTGTTTTGGCTACGAAAAACATGGTCGCTGTGTCGCCCACTTCATACTAGAGGAATAAAATCCAAGCAATGACGGAGCTTCACATGGGGTCCCGAAGCATGAAGATACCAAAACATCCAATGAGACTCAATTCAACTCAGTGCTGTTTGTAGCAGCTAACAGATGCAGCTAGCAGAGGCTAACGAGGCAGCTAGCAGAGGCTAACGAGGCAGCTAGCAGAGGCTAACGAGGCAGCTAGCAGAGGCTAACGAGGCAGCTAGCAGAGGCTAACGAGGCAGCTAACAGAGGCTAATGAGGCAGTTTCAACCCGGCCGGTAGCAGGCATCAGACCAGACCAGATCCTGGATCTATCAGGGTTTAGCTATACCCCAACAAGAGCTGTAAGTTTTGTAATTGTGAACATTTAAAGATTTATCTGTGTCACAGCCGGCATCAAAATCAATATTTTTACCTTGAGATAAGAAGGCCACTCCCCTTCCACTACGTCACTTCCGTTTTGGGAGAAAAACAAAAATTTCCTCACAAAAATGACTCCAAAACTCTAAATAAGTTTTATATTTGTGTAAATTTTTATTCAGAAAAAGTTTCTACTATATTTCTCTAAACATTTGTCTAATGGGGTCTTTAACCTGCAACTTGCGCTTTAAGAAATGATTCAAAACTTTTGCACAAGTTGTAGTTCAACTGAACTAAGGCAATCAGAAACCGCAAAATGAACTTAACTGAAAATATTTTAGATCATGTCAGGATGATTCTTTAGCACCATCTATTAAACAGAACCCTAATTAAACATTAAAGTAACCTGAACATTACTGTGCTCTACACTCCCCAAAGAACTGTACAACACAACAGTCATTCACACATTCTCACACTGGTGGTGATCCTCAGCTGCCCTGGGGCGCACTGACGGAGGCGCCATGCACCAGCGCCCGCCAAGTCCCTCTGACCACCACCAGTAGGCAAGGTGGGTGAAGTGTTATGCCCAAGAATACAACGACAAATTAACTCAGCCGGAGCTGGGATCGAACCGGTGACCCTCTGGTTGCCAGACCTGCCACTCCTCCAACTGAGCGACAGTACATGCCAGCCCATTAGAATTATTATCACTAAGGATGATGAGTAATGCTTCCAGACTCTCTTTTTTAAGTTTACAACAAAAATGTATTGAATTGAATAAGAATGTATTATCCCACACATGAGAAACGTGGACAGCATCCTCTCAGCAAATGAGTTTTCATCTGAAGTTGTGACTGTATCGTCATGTCCTTGCTGTTCTCTGAGGATACACTCAGTCGGACATGAGTTAGTGTCCACATCACGCCTTGTTTGTGGACCAAACAGACAACAGAACATCGGCTTGTTGTTACAGAAGGGCTCATTCACCAGGTCCATAAACCATCCTGTTTTTCTTTGACACACATGAAACTCTACTTCTTCAGATGGGACATCCCAACAGGATTATTTCATCATAAATTTATTACCATCTAATCCTGGAGATTTCTGACTTTGAGTGGAGCTTCTTTCAAACAAACAGACAGAACTGGGCGGACACAAACCATTAATCGTCCTCTGAATCATCCTGTGAAAACGGAGCTCTTCCTCTGTTTTCTCCTCACTGTTGGCTCTTCTGATTTTCAAAGGACAGTTCTGGATAAAGAGTCTGTAATTAGAGAACTGTCTTTGAGGTTTTGAATAGAGAAGTGAAGGGATGGCGTCACAGTATATTCAAGCAGGCTTGTCTATCCAAGATTGGAATGTGGTAAAAGGATTTTATATTGGAGAGCAGACAAATATGCCTGCTCTCCAAAAGAGGAAGAATGACAGAGTTTTAGTGTGATGCAACAAAAGGTTTCCATCCAAAAACTCAGAACACCACAGGTCAAAGACAGTGTCTTCATCTCCTGGGACAGCTTTAACACTGATTTATCTGAAAATAATAAAAATAAGACAGATATGAGTTAAGTTGTATTTCTGTCATTTCACACCCCCATATCCAGCTTGGCCATTAGCAAATTGTTTGCCGGGATTGTTTTTTAATCAGTGGGTGCAAAATAGTCACTATTTCATGCTGGAAAAGACAAATATTCAACCACCAGCTGACTCTTTTAGGTGCAGAGGAGTTACAAAACCAATTTGGAGGAGCTGACTCTCATCCTGACCACTTCACTCTCAGCTGAACCAACGCAGTGCACACTGAAGATCACGGCTTGAAGATGTCAACAGAACCACCTGCAGGTGCTCCAACCCGGGCCAGCCTCTTCCTGTTTTCCTGGTCCTTGCTTTGGTTGTACAGGGACCAGATTTCACTTAAAGTGACTTGGCACTGCCTCAGCAAAGAGTTCTAGTTGTTCTCCAAGTCCACAAAACACGCTAAGCCCTCACAGTATTCAATTTGTTATTTAAATAAGTATGTGTTTGGATACAGATACTGTAATAACAATCATTTATCCTTTATTCATCTCCTTGGGGAAAATCACCTTTGCTTTTAACCTATCCTCATCGTTTTTGAGGAGTCGTCGTGGGCTGCCATCTTTGATTGGTGCACAGGAGTCAGTTGGGGTTCAGTATCTCGCCCAAGGATACTTCAACACATGACTTGGGCCGGGGTTTGAATCCTGGTCTCCCACACAGTAGACGACCTCTCTTCCCCTGATTCACGGTCGCCCAACTCAGCCATAAGATCATAAATAATTTTGCAATTTCACAATAACTTCTTTGCAAATTACACTTTTTTTGCAGCCTATATGAAGTCAAATTCTCTGTGATCAATTTGACTCTGAAACTCAAACTGTTGGATGAGAAATATGAAGTCAATATTTTACAGAAAACAACAGAAAAAAAACACCCGGAACAGAATCCATCTGTCTCGTCTGCCTGCAGCAAACGGGAAGTGGTTTGCTCCAGACGGGAGGTTTTAGGCAACCGACCTATAAAAGTTGTGTTACAGGTCCACGGTGAGTGACAGCTGTGCAAAACGCACAACATTTCATGAAGCAGCCAGCCCACCCAGAGAAAAGTGTATGGCCTCCAGATCGAGAGCTTGTCTTGTGTTTTCTCTAACAAAGCTGATCGTTGTCAGGATGCTTGTGTTTGAAGCTTTAGAGAGGATCAGACACCATGTGTTACCATCTGTGGTGTGTTTTGATTTCTACAAGTTCATAAAAGTCTATTGTTGAAGTTAATCACCAACAGTCACAGGATAATTCACACTGGATGCAGGTTTTACTTTTAGTATTACTTGCACAGATTACACAGACCTCACAATTGAATGGGAAGGTGGTAATTAAAAAATATTCTCCCAAGAAAATTGACTATTAAAATGTGTTTGATTAAACAGATGCTCTCTACATCTGGATATGGGACTCATGAGTCCTAAAACATAAAAACTGTGGGCTGTAAAACAAAAACACTAAAGTTAAATATGCAAAAAGGATCTTCAGAACTGAAAGAATCGACCAGCTCAAGTGGTAATTAGTTCATCCTGATGAATAACATTCTAATCGGGTCATTTAATATTTTGCAAACAGAATATGATCAGTATAAAGTTCAACTTTGTTTGAGTCGGCTGCTCAGGAGAACTTACAGGTACATATCAAATTTGAATATCGTGAAAAAGATCAATATCTTTTGCCACCCTTTTTAGAAAATGAAGCGCAAATTATGTATGGATGATTGTGCCTCCTTTTGCATGAATTGCTGGATCAATGCAGCATGGCATGGAGGTGATCAGCCTGTGGCGCTGCTGAGGAGTAATGAAAGTCCAGATTTCTTTGATAGCTGCATGGTGGTGCAGCTGGAAGCTCTGCTGCTTCGCAGGAAAGACCACAGGTTTGAATCCTGGCTGAAGCCTTTCTTTAAGAGTTGCATGTTTTCCCCATGCATGTGTGGGTTTACTCCGGGTACTTCAGCTTCCCCACACAGACCACAACAGGCCTGATAGGGTGATTGTTGTAAGATGCTTTGGAAAAAAGCAATGAGCAAATACACAACAATAAATAAACAGTGATAGCAGCCTTCAGGTCATCTGCATTGCTGGGTTTGGTGTCTCATCTTCCTCTTGGACCGGTCAGTTTTCTGACCAATCAGAGCTCAGTAACACCATGGTCATTGATGCAGCTCTTGGTACATTTGGTAATATATCTGAAGCTATAGGTGCATGTATTTCTATGTGTTTTTTATCTATATTTTTGTGTATAAGTCTGTATGGGTGTTTGTTTAAATGTGTGTCTGTGAGTGCATTTGTGTGTGTGTGTTTTTGTTCATGTGTGGATTTGTCACCTAGATTTAAATGAGGTGTAGGGAGAGGGAAGGGCTACCATCTCGACACTGCCAGCACAGAATGACAGGGTTGCGTACGCCAAGCACCCCGGCAGCCTTGAAGAGGAACAGCATCCAGCGAGACCAGGAGAAAGCCATGAGTCCAGGAGGAGAAGGGGAGCCAGTAAGAGGGGAACGCCCCCCCCCCCCCCCCCCCCCCCCCCCCCCACTCCCAGCTAGAAGGAGCCACCATCACTTCCCCCAGTGAAGCACCAGCCAGGAGTAAAGCAACCAACTTTTGTTTCTTCTTTTGTCCTTTTAGAACAATTCAGGAAGTTTGTCATTTTATTAATAACTCACTGTTTACCTTTCTGCCTCACATTACAGACATCTCTGTTTGCTTTAATTCTGCATATTTATGTACAAGCTGTCTGCCTTCTGGACTTTAATATTTACTTAAATCCTGCAGAAGCAGTAAAGATTTTTTTTTTCCACATTTTGGCTTCGTTTTTATTAAGAAAATAATGTCACAGTGTAAAATGAGGATGTATTTTCTTTATTACATTATTTTTTTAGAGTTAGGTCAGTATTTACATTTTACCATGGCAGCATATATATTTTTTCTATTTTAAATTTCTTTATGTTTACACAGAACATGGCACAAAGCTCCATAGTCATAACAGAAGAAGGTGACATCAGGAATCGCAGAACCTGACTCACACTTTGCTTATGTTACTGTCATTATAAAAGCCCTTAAAAGTGCTTCATCCTCCAGACGTTTCATCAAACTTCATGAACTGTTGACCCCTTCTCTCTCAGTTCTGTCAAAGTGCGATGGTAAAAAAAAAAAAGGCAGCAGACAAACCAAACTCTTCTGTTCTCCGATGTGTAAAATGATTAATAATCCTTACTCGCAGCCCTAAATGGATTGGAGATGAAACTCCTTAAATCCCAGTTCATCATTCCCAACATTTCTCAGTTTTATTACAGTAAACTGGAAGGAAGGAGACGATCTAATGACACTAAATCCATCCTCACTGCTTCAGTTATGTGAGTGATGGCATTACTAATTAATTATTGTTATTAAACAATGGTTTTACACACTGTTCAGGAAGCCAAGTAAGACAAACACTGTTATTTCCAAATGAGATTTAAAAAAAGCTAAATCAGTCAGTAAAGAGTTTTTTTTTTCAAATTTGAATAAATTGGCACATTCAGAAAACAGTTCATTAAAAATAGATTCAACATAGTAAAAACCTTCTTTTGGGTCATACACAGGTTGTGGGGGTAACGAGTCCAGGAGGGAAGCCCAGATATCTCCAGATCCTCCTGGGGATTTCAAGGCAAACCCTGTAGAGCAGGGGTCATCAACTAAAAACCTGTGAGGGCCACATTCATTTTCACAGGTTTTTTCATGGGCCGGGGGGCACAAATGAGGGGTGCATGCTGGGTAGGCAGTGCAGAGCTGGTGCACATAAAGGCACATAGAACCTGATGTTAAAGGCAGAGAGCAGATCATGTTTAAACTGCACAGATACAATCATCTTGCTACTGTGAAAGCAGTTTGTCATATTTGAAATATAAATGTAACTCAATCTTATTCTCAATGTATCACCTGGAACAGCTGAAAACAAGTTATAATAATTATGACTTTAGTGCATTTCTAATAGACACTGTAGTCTAGTGGTAAATGACATTGACTCCCACACAGGAGGCTGGGGTTCAAACTAGTTTTCATTATGTGTAAATGTTACTGTTTACAGGCAGCTGCTGACCTCTGCTATAGAGGGTATTTAATCCCTCCATCAAGTTCTGTGTCTCCTCCCAAACCTGAAAGACCTCTGGAGGAAGGTGTTCAGATGGTGTCGTAACCAAAAGCCCAATCCACCTCAGCTGACCCCTTTTGAGGATGTTGAGCATTGACACAAGATGCTCTGATGTTTTAATTGATGTAAATATTGTAATATGTAATTAAGCTTTTATTGTGAAAGGTTGCAAACAGGAAGTAATGGTGTTAACTCGCTGACCAATCAGAGAACGATGAAATTAACTATGACCTGTTGTGTGACCCAATAAAAGGAGAGCGTTTTGTTGTGGGAGCTGCCGACATACCAACTTAGTTGTGTTACAGGTCCCAACATCGCTCAATCAAACTTGAATATTGTCTCTCGTCTTGTTACTGGTTCAACATCATTGTGTTCTATCGGAGGTTTACCTGTTGCTGCTACCATCTCTAACAGAGGAGGAGCAGCAGCTCTAGTCCAGGCTTCACCTAGCCCCTTCTCTCTAAGTCTGAGTCCAGCTACCCTACAGAAGGAGATCATTTCAGCTTTTTTTTTTTTTTTTTTTAAATAGGATATCATTTTTTCAGTCAGCCAAATCTCTTGACCATAAATGAGAGCTGAAACCTGGATGGACCAATAAACTGAGAGCTTTGTCTTTCAGCTCAGCTCCTTTACCTCCACAGACCAGAGTAACACTTTCCTGGTTAATTGGCCTCAGGAGCCTTCAGACTCTATTTAAGATGCCATGTCTTTCATTAAATTCCCCCTTTAAGGGTAGTTTTTCATTTGAAAACAGTTATAAGTTATGTTTCTATTCAGTTTTATTAAAGATGTTTGTAACTTATTTATTTCAGAAACCTGCACAGCAACAGAAAGTGGTGTACATTAAAAACAACCCTCAGGATTGGAACTGTTCATGTTTTTTTTAATGCTCAAAAGAAGAAAATAACTTTTCAAGTCTCTTTTTAATAATCATCACAAAACAGATTTTTTTTTTTTTTTTTTGTCTCACACTATTTCCTTTCCCACATGTGATGGTTCTGATTGTGAGTGCCGGTTCAGATGAGAGGAAATGAAGTCGGCGTCTCAACTGCGAACAAGCTTTCAACATTATAAAATGTTCCCGTATATGAGCTGCCACAGCAGAGCGCCGTCACGCCCACGCATGCTTCCTCCTCATCACGACGTGGCTGCTGAACTTCCTCCGCAGCGCCTTGTGGGTACATCTGTAGAAGCCCAACTATATGAGTTTTACATGCAGCCTTCCAGAGGACTGATGTGCTAACAAGAGCGTTTCCAGGAAACTTTGGAAAAGTTATTATCAGAGCTGGTGATCTTAGGTCATCCTGTAACAAAAGAAGATGAACTCTTTTCTTTATTTCTCGTGTGCACATTAAAGTTATGATTACACACCCAAAAGTTTTCTGTTGTTGGTCAATGTTCAGCTTCGGACTTGTACATTTTATTGGTCTGTTAATTTACTGGATAACGTTTCTGGTTTAGTTCATCCTTTTTTTTTGTAATTTGATTACTATGATTATACAATTATTATATTTTATAACATAAACAGTCTGAGTCCAGGTAGGTACTGTGTGATGAAATTGGTTTTTTAGCCGTTAGCTCATCAGTCCTGCAAAAACATAACTACTTGTCTGAACAGAGGTTGTTCGGGAAGGTCTCTAAGAAACCTTCACAGAAACACCTAAAATTCAGGTTTAAAAGTGTAGAAAAAGTCACCCAAATACTCCATTAGTTTGTTTTACATACACTTAAGGGTCAAAATTGAGATATAAAAGACTTCATGACAGTAAATGTGGTCAAAAGTTGTTTAGAAATGAGTGAACTAACTGAACTTTTCATCAGACGATCTGTCATGTTTGTACATTCGGTTTGATTTTCTACGTCACCAATGTGATAAAATGAGGATGATGAGTTAAAATGTTTGTCAAATGTTTTATTGAGTCAGAACACTTTATAAAAAGAAGCATTTCCAGCTCTGTTCAGCCTGGAGGAGAGTTTAGATCCGATTAATGAGCAGCAGGAGGACGAGGTTTCTCTAATAATTACCATGTGACTTTATCTCTTTATTTCATGTTTTGTCTCTTTCTTCCTTGTCTATTTCTGTTCCAGTGAGGATGACTGGTACTCATCCCAGCTGCAGATCCCATCCCCGACTTTATATCCCTTTTATGTCTTATCTTCACATGAGGTGAAGTTTCCACTGGCAGGACTGCTCCTGCTGGCAGGCAGGAGAAGAGGAAAAGATGTGAGAATGAAAGCCCTTCGTTTTGCTCTGCAGTAGCCGTCTACCACATGAAGGAGTCATCCATCAGGATTTAGGTTCGAAAAAGTGACGCGGCTTAAGATGCATCCCACTTTCTGCCTAACATCACAGACGACACCAGATTTGAGTTTTCTCTTCTAAGAATCGTTCCTTTTTTATTTGGATATTTATATATTTTTTGTTACCTGCTAAGTGACGCTGACTGATGTTCTGCTCCACCTGAGTTTGACATTCTACAGTCCTCCAGAACTAAAACCACAATGTGTTTTACAGACCGGCTGCAGAAGAAGCAGAGAAACCTTGGAGGTGTTGAGTCAAGGAGAGCAAGCATTAATGGTCAGAACTTGTCTCCCTCACACATCCAGCTTGTTTTATTTGTGTCTTCACTACTTTAACTGTGATTTTATCTCCTTGATGCTCCCTGGCAGCTGAAGATGTTCCACTGTGGAGTCAGCATTCAGGCACCAGACATATTTACATTCACGTTTTATGGTTTAAATCCTGCGAGGGAACAAGTTGTTCTGGAATGAGGTGAATTAGCCTCCTAAGACTCGACTCTGCTTCTTTTATTTTCCTGCAAGGAGCCAAATGCCTGGTACTGCTGAGGTAGCTCTCCTCCTCCGCTTGAAGGTCAGCATCCAAACCACAGAGTTTCACCAAATTCAAGAATCTGTTTCACATTTTTCTTTGCTTGTCATCATGGTTGCCGTTATTATTTTGCCATGTGCGTTTCTCTTGGTGTTCAGAGCCTCTCGTTTTTCCGACTTTTAATAACTAACAATTACTTTTGTGAGATGCTGAATATTTTCTTCATTTTACCTAATAAAGCAGAGCTTGTCCATTTTCAGATACCGCAAAAGAGGCAAGGAGGTATAGGATGAATAATGTGACATGGTGAGGAGGGGTGGGGTTCTGAGACATGAGGAGTTTTCAGACTCTCTGCAGGTCATAAGGTCTTAGTTTCTCTACAGAGAGGTTAGAAGGACCTATAGGATTATGTTTGCATTGCAACACAAACACATTATTTATTCATGTTGCTTCACCAACAACAACGGATGATAGCGTAGCTGTGGCTGTGTTGTGGGCCTGGTTTTATATTCTACAGCATTATAAACATATAGAATAAGACCTGGGGCTGCACAAAAAATGATACTGAACAAACAAGACAGGCTAGAAGCTTCTACTTTAATAATGCATATTTAAACAGGTTTGTGTGTTCAGTTTGCTCAGCCAATCAGTGTCTGTTTACCAGTGGCGTCTCTGGCATCATGTTAGGTGGGGCACAACTCAAATATATAACTGTAGTACAAACTTTCACATTAGAAAAGCATTTCAATGTAAATCTAATTTAAGAAAACAACTATTTTATACATGAAATTGCAAATAAAGGTTCACTCACCAGCGTTGTTCATTTCTTTAAAAGAAAAGATGCAAATCATTTTAAAAAATCTACTTCGAATTGTCTTTTTGTCCTGGGAGCTAACGAGCTAAACAACAATAGACTGAGAAGCTCTGCTTTCCCACCGAGCATGAAGGTAACGTCACATGTGATATTCCAGTGTTTTAATTGGATGGTCTGGGTTTGGGGCCCAGCGCTTCTTGCCCCGCGAGTGTCTATTGAGAGCGTGTTGCGCCCAGTGATTTTCAGATGCTCGTCTTTTAGACAGGCTGTGAGGGGCTGGCCCGTCTCCAGGATTTCAAGAGGATTTAACCTCCTGAGCTTGTCAGTATCAAAGCAAAGACTTAGATATGATTACACAAATATTTATAACAGAATATCTTAGTAACAGAATGGGTTTTTATGCAGTATTAGTCTAAAAACGAACTATTCTTTCCCACTGATCCCCACAGCGCCATCTGGTGGCTGGTGGGGCCGTGACCCACCGGCCCTACATGATGCGACGCCACTGCTGTTTATGTACGGACCGATCAAAACCTTTTACATCACTTTAGTCCTTATTGAGACAGGAATGTGCCTCCTCTGAAGCCAGAAAGACTAATTGACTGAGAACTAAGAAACATGTAACGATTGTTAAAAAAAAACTTAAACATTTTGTTTAAATAGCAGATCCTGACTGCTGTCTAAAATTGTAATTATTTAATTGTTTTTCTGCTCTAACATACCTGATTCATTGCTTGAACTACATCATTAGCATGTCTTTAAGTTCTGCAGAAGCCTGTTAAACACTAACTGATTTAAATCAGGCGTTTTGGAGCAGAGAAACATCTCAAACATGCAGGATAGTGGCCGTCGAGGACCAGAATCTGCAGGTGTGGAAGGTGGTGTTAAAATGAAGGAACAGCAGCATTTTCTGCCTGGACATGAAGAGATGGTTGGATCACTTTAAACACTGACAGGTTCTGATTTACCAGCTGCACCACCAAGAACCAGAGGTTTGATTGAGTTTTGATCCAAACACTTGTTTAGGAATCACTTAATCAGTTACTCCGGTGCAGAAGTTCATGAATCTGTCACTTTGGCTAAGGCTTGATACAAAAGTTGAGCTACATCTGTGACCCTGACTGGGTGTTCTTCAGCTCATTAGGGAACATCAATCTGTTTTCAGAAGGTAAACAATCCAAAGGTGATCAGGTTTCAATCCCATCAAAAACTGAAGTAAACAACAACCAGAATCATTCCTCTAAAACCTGAATGGAATTTAAGTTCTTTTGTCTCAAAACAGGAGGTGAGGAGAAGCTTTGGACAGATTGCTACTGTAGTGGTTTGGATGTTTCTGTGACTGGTTTCATTCACTGATTTGGAAAACACAACTACACCAGATTCGCAGGACGATAATACATGCACATCATTAAGAGGCGATGCCCTGCAGCTACATTTACTGGCTTTAATCCTCCGATCCAGTTGATTCAAGAGAGGAAAAAACACAAACGATTAAAGCAATATGAGTTTTCTGTGTTACAGTAGTTCAGCCAAAACATGTGCAGGATAACTCTGAATCACAGCTGTTCTCATACCAAGATGTGACCACAGAAGCAAACTCTTTCCATGCTGCAGTGCCTAATCATCTTCATCAGCATCAGAAACACAAAACAGCACCCGTCATCTTCCTCTGGAAAATTAAAAGCATTTGCATCCAGCTGAGTTTTGAGCAGATGATAACGTCGCGTGATGAACGTCGTAAAGCTGCTCTGGTGACGACCTGCCAGCGCGGGGTCTTCTCTGCTGCGGCGACACGGACCTCCACCGGAGTTTGGAGCCGGATCCGCAGCTCCAGATGTTGTATGGAGCGACGAGGAGAAGCCAGGAGGGAGCTGTGCTCCATTTCAGATACTGTGATGTGGGCGAGGTGAGGAACGCTGCACATGATTCCAACGAGTCCCGTGTCTGTTTTGGCAGGAATGACTTTAATGGCTTTAAGGAATGACGGCAGAAAATTAAAACCAAAGTAGAAAAAAAAGCACAACTGTCAGAGACTGATCTTTTTTTTTAATTTTATGTTTGATATATTGTTTCTTTCTGCTTGTAATAATTTCAGTGAGGTTGAGATGGATGGAGCCAAGCTGCTGGTATCTGAGAAATCAATCACCTCATAACGGCAATGGTGTGACACGTTTCTATCTGATACATCTGTGCAGCTGGTCTCGTTCCTCCGCTCTCTGATGCACACAGCACCGTCACTGGCAACACGCACAGCTCTTCATGCTCTGCAGTTCGTTGCTGCTTTGAGCAAATCCCAAAATAAACTTTCAAAATATCTAAATTGCCAGCTCAAATGTTATTTTGCTCAAGCTCATTTTCAAGGTTTAGTCGCAAGTAAATATAAAATCTGAAAAAAAAAAAATTCTCTGAGGATTTAGCAACAGGCTCATGTAATGTCCTCGCTGCACTCTCATGCCTCTAACATGACCCAATGTTTCCAGTCACGGTTTGTTTGTTAAACGGACCCGGCTCTCGAGGATAGTTTCACTGCACTTCCAGAAATCCTCGTAATGGAGCCAAACTCTGGAGCAGCACAGGAAAAAAAAAACTGTGCATTAAATGTTCTTATCATCCAAAATACAACTTGTAGCTTTCTGCCTTTTCATAGTGAAATGTTCTGAATTTAAAAGGTAAAACTGTCTCCTAACATGACCCCCAAACCTTCCTCGAGGCCCAGCATCTACCAGGCAAGAGGGGTATTTTCAGTAAACAATTTAGAAAATGATTAGCAGATATACGATATGTCTTAGTGGTTCCAAACTGAGATTTTAGAGGATTATGTTGGAAGGAGACTCTCTGCTGAGCGTTTATCTCTTGTATCATCTCACAGGGTCATTCTAATGACAGCCAATTGGCCACAGATGTGTTTCCATCAGTGATAATCCTGTCATGATGACCAGGGAGGGGCGAGGACCAGTTGATAAAACAGGGATTATGAAGGGATTTGAGGATATTGACAGGATTAAATCACTGTCGTAACTACTGATAAGCAATGAGGTAGTTATGATTGGTTAATAAAAATATCTTTAATGTTCCTCAGCTGTACAGGCTTGACACAATCATTAAAGGACATAAAATGTAATAGAGTTCAGCACAGAACAAATGCATGTTAGAAATGTTGACAAAGTCTTTTAGGTCTGAGATTTAGCTCAATATTTTAAAAAAGAAAAACTATAAAGGACATTTCACACTAAGCATTGTTCTGAAAAATGAATTTTGCAGCTTTCGTATAGTTCCTGGTGCCGTTGAGGACCATGAACATGCTAAAGATTAAGTAAAAACATCTCCATCTTATCCTGTTGTTTAACCCTCCTGTTATGTTCGTTTTTCAGGAACACCAAAAATGTTCCTGGGTCAATTTGACCCGTGACATGTTTACTTATCCAAAAGTGTCAGAAATAAAAAAATTCCAATAAACATTGTTCATATCTCATGATTAACTCCATTACTAACCATTTCAAACAATATTTGGTGAAATCTTTTTTTTAACCCATCACAGATCATGGTTCAATGAGGACAACTCACTCGTTTTTTTTTTTTTTAATAAAAACTGCATTTTAAAACTTTTTAGATATTTGTTGGAAATACCTACATGTAAAAGACAATAGTTTTACATGACATTGATTATTTTAAAATTTTATTTTATAATAAAATGTTTTTTCTCTTCATGTATTGATTTAGATAAAGTAAGATGCTACATCTCTTCTGTTCTGGGTCAAATTGACCCGCTGACTTAAAATCCAAACTGATGACTCAAGATGATCTGTTTTGAAAGTAAACTTTATTCAAGCACTGATTTGGAACAAAACAACAAAATGAGATCAACAATATGAACTCCACAGCACACAAGTGGCATGTCATCACAACACTATGTAATGTTTAGAACCAGAAACACACAAAATGAATAGGTGGAAATGAACAAGGTGCATGTGTCTACACAGCACATGAAGGACATGTCATCACAGTGTGTTTTGTGAAAATAAATTTAGCACATTTTACAGAGGATTAGGTTATATATATATTTTTTATATGTTGTTTACTCTAATTAAGCCAAGCACAAGAAGTTTCAGGCTGAAAAAATAATGTTAACTATTTTTTCTAGATTTTTGAAAATTGAAACGGATCAATTTGACCCGCAACATAACAGGAGGGTTAAAAGAGAAGCCAAAATGTTCCATTAATGGATGCAGGATGTGGAGCTGAAAGCCCCGCCCACTCACCTGCACACAATCAAGGTGTCAAATAACTAATTACACCTTCAAAACATATTTGAACATGGAAATAACTTTGTGAATCAACAAAAATCTAAAGCTGAAAACGTTATTTAAGGTGTTTTTTTTTTATTTTACATCACAGATCAAAGAAAATGAAATGCCAGATGTGGACTGGAGATGTGAAGACTCTCAGACACGATAACGTAGCTCTCATTTCACACATGCCCAGTGTTACTTTGTATCCAAAAAAACACGTTTTATTTTTCTGTTGTCTGATCCTGTTACACAACTTTGATTGTTTTCTGTAACTGATAATAAAATATAGGAAACGATATAAAAAGGGAAACTTTTGGAAGAATCTTCGGCGCAGAAGAATGTTCTTTCTCTGTATTTTGATTACCATCCTCGCCACCTAGTGGCAGAGTGTGGACATTTCTGCATTTTTGTTGAAACAACGTGGATGTTTTTCATAAACTGAGAAGAAATATCTGACCTACATTAATGTGGAAAATGCTTCACGTATAAAAATGGTCCCATGTCCGTTTTTTGAAGCTTTATTTCCCCCATAAATATAACATCTCTACTTATACATCCATGAGTAGTGAAAGAGCTCATAAACAAACGCCGAGACGACTGATGGGCAGACAGTAAGACGAGTGGTGAGGGGGAAAACCCTCTGCTTCCTGTCTGATTCTCTGGCTTCACCTGACAGCTTTATAAGTCCAGTTTCTCTCCTAAACTCTGTATCAAGGACTTTGTGTCTGGAACACCTGACAGGACAAATCATCTGCTGGAATTATCCTTTACCTTCAGTTTTCAGTGCAATCAGAGCAGAAGCTCCAAACCGGGCTGTAACTTATAGGAACTCGCTCCTAAAAGAAAAGGTCACAGACCTGTTTTCTTAAAGGAATTCATGAAGCATGTTGATGAGCTTTGTCTGTATCCATTTCAGCCTTCTGCAGAGCGGTGTTCATTTTGGATTTCTTTCTTGGACTGTCACGGTGGCGATCACTGAACTGGACTGAACCACATTTCCCAAATGTTCCTCCACTCCATCAAAGCGTCTCCAGCTCGGCTCGAAGTGAACGGAGTGCGATGAAAGGTCATTTCAAATGAACGGAGAGAGCTCCACTCATCAGAAACTTTTACAGCAGCTTTTATAACAGTCAGCCTGGCAAAGCGTCACGACTTCATACGCTTCAGGAGGAGTCAGACGTTACAGAAAATACAAAAGTGAGAGTAAAACAAGTCAATTCACATAAAGCTTTTACTCAAACATTTAATATTTGTATCAGTTTATTTAGCTCCAAAGCTGATCTGAAGCAGCAGATAGTCAGAACATGAAAACATTTAGGCTGTCGTGAGTGCAACGCCTCGCAGATGTGCTTCAAACACTTCACATCTTTCAGCGAGAGCCGTTTCTTTTGCCCTCGGTTTCTGCCCTCTGGCAAACCAGTCAATCGTGGAGGAAGACAAGCCTTGTCGCAGGCTGGAGTATCAAACATTTGGTTCTTGTTATGAAGCTGGGAACTTAGCGGCGGCCTGATTTGGCCCCAAATCCTCGAGCCTTTTGTCTGTGAGCGTTTGGATTCTCCTGGCAGGAAATTCAGAGAACCACCCAAAACAAAAGCGCCAGGAGCTCTGCTGCTCGGCCGTGTGATAACCAACCTGTACGCTGAAATCTGTTTTCAGAGGAACAAAAACATCTTTGATGATGTGTGTTAGATCCCAGCATGTGCCTCAAAAAGCAGCGGTAAGGCTCCACAGTCACACCTCCCTGTGCAGCGGACGTTTGATTTTCTTACCAGACTCCTGCTCCTGGTCTACTTCAGCCTCACACTCTCACCTGCACGATAACGCAGAACACAGCAGCTATAAAACCCCCAAATTAAGAAAATGTTGACTAAAATGAGAGGAACTTCTGTTATCTAATGACCTCAGCTGCTTTTACAATCAGTGTTTCATTTTCCTTCAGCAAAAAAAAAAAGAAGAAAAGTCTGGAAAAGAGGGATAAGACCGGAAAACCCAACGCCCATTTGGAAGTAATTCCAAGAAACGCCATCTGAAAGTACTTGGCTGTGATACCATCACCCTGTACCATAAGAAATTAGATCTTGTTAGTCAAACTTGCAACTTTTTCAAAGAGACATTTTTTAAATACTTCTAAGCATATTTCTAACAGCAGGAGGGTGAATGTATTTGTTTAGTTACATTCTTATTAAAAACAGATTATAATCATCCCAGAGCGGTCAGAGAGACACAGGATGAACTAAGGAGGACAGAACAGGAAGTTACAACACATGTAAAGCATCGGAGTCAAACTATGGATTAACTTGGACACTGAAATAAAGAAATGTAAACAGTTAATATCAAAGATCATTTCCAAAATCAGAGTTGTCTATAAACCAGTACATTCCTTAAAATGCATATATGGTTTTCTTTACACAACCTGCTGTTTTTATGTGTGTTTATGGTAATATTATGTACTTTTTTATTAATTGGTTGATTTTGTGGATGAACCTGCTGTAACCAATTTTATAAGTTGTAATTTAATTAGAATTTTGATTAATTGTATGAAGGGCAGGTGTATAAAAACAGGGCTTTAGCCACCCTTTTGGTTATTTTTAATATATTTTTTTATTTTATATATATTTTTCAAACGACTAAATAATAAATATCAGGAAACGGTAAAACCACAACATGATTTAAAATTTTATTGTAGTAGTAGTAGTAGTAGTAGTAGTAGAATTTAAAAAGATTTGAAATTGAGAAATATCCAACACATACTAGTTTAAAGCCACAAGAAAACACTACAACAGTAACATTTACTTGAGTTGATTTGTGTGAGTTTTGTTCTCACTGGTTCATAATACTTTAGTTAGAAAAACTTAAAACAATAAAAAATAAATACAAAAAACTGTTTATATGCAGTGTTAAAATATTAAAATAAAATTAATTACAAGCAAAGCTTAAAAGTAGATGGATATTTAAATAAGAAATTAAAAAAATAAATAAAAGGTTTTTGCAGGTAAACAGAAACCACTAATTATGCGTTTCAACTTGTACAAAGAAGTGATGAGAGGCGGCGTCTTTCATGTAACCAATCAGGTGCAACAAAAACTTTGAGCCCCTTAGATCCAGCGGAGCATGGTTTAAACTCCACAGCCTTCCTGAGTACTGGTGCTGACCATGTCTATTAGGGGTGCAACGGGTCATCATTGATCTGTGATCCACATGGATCTCTCTCTACGGTTCGGGACGCACTGTGGATCCAGCAGCGCTCGCTTGCTGCTAAATCGTCCCTGACCTCCTGTCCTTGTGCTCTCTGAATCTTCTGAGAGAAAGGCGTTCGTTTTGCCGTCACGTATCAATCAGATTCACTCTACTGGACTTAGTCATTTTAGTTGGCCAGAACAAATGGCTGATCGTCTCTGATTGACGGAACCCTCCATCCCTGTCAGCTGGATCATTCTTCTCTAGAAGTCTATCCCCCCCATTAATTTGTTTTTATATGATTCACATTTTTATTTAAGCATTGGATTGACTGCTTGAGTTAAATGTTGTTTGTGTTTAATGAGCATTGAGCAGAAAAAAATTTGCACAGTGTTCTACAAAATAAATAGAGAACAAAGTTATTTGTCTTTTCTTTTTCTTTTCCTTCTGCTGAGCCGAAAAATGATCCGGTCCGTGACTCAAATCCATGGTATGATCCGAACCATGAGTTTTTGATCTGTTGCACCACTAATGTCCGTCCCTTTATGACCACAGTGGACCAATCTTCTGATACTATGCTCTATGTCACATAGATCATCTCTAACTGGTTTCTTTAACATGTCAACAAGTTCACTGGACTCCAGTTTCATCCACAGTCACCAGATCTCAATCCAGTCCAGAACCTTTAGGATGTGGTGGAACAGGAGAGTCACATCATGGATGAGAAGCCGACACCTGGATGTTTCCATCGCCTATTTATGGCATGATGATTAAAGATGTGTCTGGAGGGAAAAGGGGGTTCGACCCTGTCCTAGAAGGTTATAAAATGGACAAATATGAACAGCCCTTAATCTCTCTGATGTTCATGTTTACACGCCTCACACTGCCATGTTTTTAGAATCTGTTTTTGAACATTTCAACCCGACTGAACCCATGTGAGCAACATGACACCATGACAGTCGAGTCTGTTTGCAGTTATCCTTTCTTAAGTCTTCAGGAATTCACATCTTCCTCTGACCGCATGACGTTTTCCACCAAGGACAAAAGAAGGCATTCAGGAAAAAAAACAAAAAAACTTAGGTCATCATTGTTCTTAGTGAATAATTCACCAAACAATGACGATAATTATACTTTATTTAAAGGAACACAGCAAAGAGACAATCTGGAAGCTTTCACTTCTCCTCACTTCTTCTAATAAAAATCCTGTCAGAAGAGCAGCTTTTATAAAATAAGTTTCACTGGGGCACACAGGAACCAGGTGGACGTTAAAACCGAAGTCTGAAGTAAAACTTTTGACTTTAACGTGCTCATCTGCTGAGTTTTATTCCCTGAGAGTTTGAGGAAAAGTAGCGCAGGTATTTGGTCTCGTTTATCAAAGCAGAGCTCATCCATCTGCAGCCAGGAGATATAAACTGACACTCATCATCTCAAAAGGCACTTCAGGACTCAATGAAGCTCACTTTGAGCTGAGGAAACTTTGCCACCCAGTCCTGTTTCCTGTCAGGCCCTGAGCCAATAAGGATTTATACCTGGCAGTTTGGAGATGGTGGGGGGAAAAAAAGGAAGAATTAGTCTTTCCAAGTTCAGAGTCCAGAGCTGAAATGGATTTTTTTTATCCTATTTCCTTTTTCCTCATATCACATCCAGCTGTCAAATACCACATTATGCAAAGCTGTCTCAAGAACCAGGACGTGCACATGGTGGATAAATCAGCAAATTTAAAAAATGTATATCTGCAGGGACTTTAAGTCGTTTTCTACAGGTCTGACTTTCTGCAAGGTGTGGGCGACTACATTTCTGTCCCAGTGGTCTTGTTTTCTGCACCACAGAATGAAAGGAAATAAAGTGAAAGAAAAGCAGACCCAGTCATTTCTGTGATTGTTCTCAAAAACCACAACTAATCTAAACAAGTTTTTTTATTTTGACATTTTATTTATTTAAAGATTGAGGTAATTGAGGGGGAAAGCACATGTTTTTATGACATTTGGCTCTTTTCTTTGGATTAGAGCTCTGATTTCTTTGGGAAAACAGCCTCAATAAACACATTTGTAATAAGATACTGGTGTATTAAGACATTTACTTTGAAAGTAGAGGTAATTGTCAACAAATGCACCCAAATGGTTCATAAGAAAAAGCAGCAATGAGGAAAATCATAATGAGAAGTCCTCACCGTCAGTGTAAAACAACACATGTTGGATCCATCTATCCATCATAGGCTCTGGTTACGAAAATGGAAGTAATTCAGAACGATCCAACAACACCTTAAAAAAACCTCCGCCCCCTCACCTCTGTGCAGCAGGCCTGGTTTCTAAGTCAAGTTTCAATAGAGACAAACTTCCTCTGCTTGAAGCTCGTAACATGGTGCATTAAGTTTTTGATCTGAGCCAACATCAACTGATAGCTAGGCTGCAAAAACATTCCTCCTCGTTAGGCGATTGGGTTACGACAAGCCGGTGCTGAGTGGGTTGTTGTCTCCAAACTCAGAGTTCCTCAAGGTTCCTGCAGCCTGATGGGTTTTACAAGTTCTTGTCATGAGGTCGATTCACAGCCCGCCTCCAAAAACCCCAAAACCCAGCTGAACCTCTAAACGCAGTCGATTGCTTCCCTATAATTAATGTCCACAAATACAGCTCAAGGCTACAATACCAATAAATGGAAGAGAGTGCAGAGATTGCATCAAACTATCTGCAAAAAAGTCATGGTAAATAAATACAAAATTGAAAGAATTTCATTGTGTGGGAATAAGTAAATAGTACGAGTTCAGTCTTTGACATTAAGCACAAAACTAGAAATATTTGGTCTTTTATTCAACACCATATTTTGGATTTGTTTTTTAATATTGTCTTAGCCCTCCTGTTATGTTTGTTTTTCAGGAACACCAAAAATGTTCTTGGGTCAATTTGACCCGGGACATATCCAGAAGTGTCAGAAACCAAAAAATGTCATAAACATTGTTCATATCTCATTATTAACTCCATTACTAACCATTTCAAACAATATTTGGTGAAATCTTTTTTTTAACCCATCACAGATCATGGTTCAATGAGGACAACTCACTCGTTTTTTATAAAAACTGCATTTTAAAACTTTGTAAATATATGTTGGAAATACCTACAAGTAAAACACAATAGTTTTACATGACATTGATTATTTTAAAATGTTATTTTATAATAAAATGTTTTTTCTCTTCATGTATTGATTTAGATGAAGTAAGATGCTACATCTATTCTGTTCTGGGTCAAATTGACCCGCTGACTTAAAATCCAAACTGATGACTCAAGATGATCTGTTTTGAAAGTAAACTTTATTCAAACACTAATTTGGAACAAAACAACAAAATGAAATCAACAATATGAACTCCACAGCACACAAGTGGCATGTCATCACAACACTATGTAATGTTTAGAACCAGAAACACACAAAATGAATAGGTGGAAATGAACAAGGTGCATGTGTCTACACAGCACATGAAGGACATGTCATCACAGTGTGTTTTGTGAAAATGAATTTAGCACATTTTACAGAGGGTTAGGTTAGCTTGAATCATCAGATGGCTTGCAGACCTGGCACCTCTTCCTATTCCTTTTCCCCCAGCAACAACCTGAAGAGGACAATGATTACTGTTTTTTTTAAGGATGTCAAGACACACACAACATACTTTCACACACACACACACACACACACACACACACACACACACACACACACACACACACACACACACACACACACACACACACACTTACCTCACATAGTAGTAAACTAGGTGAAGTCCTTTCCTGGATCTCCCTCACTGTAGCTGCAGCAGCTGGGGTCCTTGGCATGTACTGCCTCTGTTGTATATGTGGTACCACAAGCGCCTTCCCCAGCTCTACAGCTTTGACACGTTCCTCTCAGAAAATATTTTTTTCAAAATGACAAATGCATTTTAGGCTGATACATGGTTCATGTTGCTAAAGATTCATCTGGCTCATAATCAGAATGATCAAACTCAGAATTGACCTCAAGATTGTCTTTCTCTTTAGACACATCCTCCTCCATTTCACTGTCATGATCAACAATAAGTTCCAGAGCCTCCTGGGCTGTCATCTGTGTATTTGTTTTATAAAGATTTGAGAGAGACTAGATATGTAGCTGCAGAGTGAATATTTTTGAACCCCCTTGCAGAAAATCTTCATACGTTTTGCTCATCTCCTCAAAGTGCCCACTCAGAACACTCACTTGTTCTAGAACAAAAAAGGTTCTCATCAAAAGCCACCACATCACATGCTAGCACTTACAATGGAGGTACATTTTGACACCTTTAACCTTCATTTTTTTACCATTTAACCTTCATTTTGACTGCTGGGTCAAATTGACCCAAACAGCATCTATGTAATAGTAACATGCAGGGGGGTGTTCCACATATGTGAAATGAACCATTTTTATTTTATATGTTGCTTACTATAATTAAGCCATGCAAAAGAAGTTTCAGGCTGAAACAATTATTTTAACTATTTTTTCTAGATTTTTGAAAATTGAAACGGGTCATTTTGACCCGCAACATAACAGGAGAGTTAAATCTAAAAAAGAGAGAGAGAGAGAAAAGAAACAAGCAATATTGTTAAATGAGAAAGTTGACTTTCCAATTTGTTGTATTTTGGTCCTTCCACAGTTTTTATATGGTATATTTGAAATATACATTTCAGCCATCTTAATCAGGGTTCCATTTTTCCATGGAAAGGAAAAAGTAAATAAAATGTTGGACACTGGAGTCATTTTAAGGCGACAGCAACCCATTTTGCTGCTTGTCTAATGTTGGTCTACTTATAAAGTGAAGCCAGACTATCCTGTTCACAGACACAGCCATGTTGTATTTTGGAGCCATGCTAATTCAGGATGAGTTTCTGCATATTGACCTGAACATAAACGTGTACATGTACATAAACATGAACATCGCATGTTTTTTAAAACATCAGATTTCTAATAACAACCAAACACGTGGATATGAATATTTGAACATGCAACAGCAGAATAAGAGCTTCACATATTAACAAAAGTCAACACCTGCAAACAATAATGTGAGGTGGAATTTTTTATTTTTTTGTCTGGAAAATGTGAGTGCCCTTTGTTACATATGGAGGAGAGTTTAAAGGGCGTAACCCTTTAAATAGCTGTTAAAAAATACTTGAAGATTTAAAGTTTCAGCCATTGTTATGAGCTAAGGTAGCTTCCTGGGAGTTCCCTTTTATAAAAATCACACATTGGAAATCTCATTCGAATGTGACCTGCCCAAGATGTGTTGTTTTATTTTGTAATGCCCTTTAATTTTTGTAATAAGAGGGTCGGATTCAGTTCAAGCTTTGATGCACTTGATGCAAACTGGGTTCTCTAATGTTCCTCTTCTACAATTTGTCAAATTTGTCAATAAAGTATTAAAAAAACACGTTTCTGTAGTTTTTCCAAAACATATTTTTACTTATTTGACTTTTTTTTACCTTTCAAACTTTGAAAAATAAAAATATAAAGATATATTCATTTGCCCTATAAAGGGTTAAACCTTATCCTTAAATTTGCCACCAGGGACAAGCTTGGTATCAGTTAGCTCATCAGAGATAATCTCTAAACTGAAGCAGAGTACAACAACTAAGGTGGTAATTATTTGTAAATTTTACACAGAAACACATTTCAGATTGGCCAAAATATCCCTTTAATTTCTATAAACTCATCCTGGTCATTGAGGATAAAGACTGAGTTGCAGTTAATGTCACGGTGGATTTGCTATAAAAAACTCAGCTTCACAACACTTTTATGGCTTCAGGCGTGAGAAAGAAAATTTGGCTGTTTGAGATTGTTCAGAGGTGGCCTGGCCTTGAAGTTCTGAAATGCACTCAACATAAAACCGTGGATGTTTTATATCCAAGTGAGGCAAAGATAAACACTAAACCTCTGCGACTGGAGACAGAAGACCTTTTATAGCGTGAATTACGTTTTAGAAAAACTAAAAATTGGTTCTTTTTGTGATCCATTCCGACCATTTTAAAAGCAACAAACTGCCCAGCTGATTGGTTAAAAACAAACAAACAAAGAGTAGAAGTAATGCAGTTTGTCTTCCTGAGGACAAGAGCAGTGATTCATATTTTTAAATGATGATCCATTTTCTGGTCATAAAGCTGCAGGTGCATCAGTCAGAGCTGCGATCCAGACAGACGAACCTCTGCTGAGCGGTTCACAGCAGCAGACGGTTTCTGAATCAGACCGTGTGTTAAATGGCGCCCAGTCATGTTTATCCCATTACAACAAATCATTTCACATGGGCACCAAATCCAGCATGTCGACGTATTAATAATGGAATTCCTGCTCTGTTTTGGTGGCTGGATTTATGGACTTTATAGAAACATCAGCTTAACTCTGACCTTTTTTTTTGGCCTGGTCTGGTGTTTATTGGTAGAATAGATGGCGGGCTCCAGATCTGAATCCTCACTTTGACCTCTGGAGACAGTCCGGAGACTAGGAGGACTTCACCTGGTACCACACAGGATGACAGGGCCCAAACTCCA
Organism: Callopanchax toddi; assembly: GCA_006937965.1. Taxonomy (NCBI): domain Eukaryota; kingdom Metazoa; phylum Chordata; class Actinopteri; order Cyprinodontiformes; family Nothobranchiidae; genus Callopanchax; species Callopanchax toddi. The sequence goes on from SSNR01000330.1 coordinate 413,451, forward strand.
CTTTCTGCAGAGGAAAATATAATAACATTTATAAAGTTTTCACTGGCTGTGACAGCTGAAGGTGGCTAAACAAGGAAACTTTGTCTGCCTCGTTCAAAGCAATGACTCCCCCTGCGGAGAAACACCAACGAGCTGATAAATGATATGAGCTGTGCAGTTGATGTTAGAGTCACACCATGAAGCTCAGAGCTTCACTTCACTGCACGGGGTGGACGTTACCGAGCAGGGAGAATGTTTCAGACAAACGCAACATTTATTACTAAATCTGTTTGTACTGTCACTATATTTGGGTTTCAGGAGTCAGAAAGGCACAAAACAGCTTTTTGTAGATGTATTTTATTACTTCATTACAAAGTGATCCTTAAGGACCAGCACAGGTCTATAAATCTGATTTATTACTTTTCAGTCCTACATTTCTACTCATTTTGGCCATTCAGATCATACCTTTAGGTATTAAAGGCTTAACATTTCTAACACTCGCTGCCTTCCATGCCAGGATTTTAACCTTTTACTGGCAGGTTAACCACTTGGTAAACCACATTTTAATCTTTTTTTATTGCATGCTCTGACTTTACTAAAAATAACCCAGCTAAACTAAAAGATTCTTTAAAAACATGGGAATGTTTTAATAATAAGTTACATATTACTGTACAGTATTGTTGCATATACTAGCATTAATAATAATAATAAAATATTAATAACATTTTAAAGTATTATTACTCTCCACTGTTTTCTAACCCTCACCTTTATAACCCCAAATGAGGTCTAGCCTCATGATTTCCCATGATATGATCTGATGTAATATGTTATAATTCTGACTGCAGTGAATGGCTCTCAGCTGCTAACACATGAAGGAGTTATGGTCATTTTCGAGTTTGCTGATGTTGATTGTGACAATTATTTTGAGTTGAACTGAATCCAGATCAGTTATTAATCATTTACAGATGTACATCCAATAATTGATGCATGAAAGGTTCATTGAAATCTGTCGTCTGATTCATTAGACGTCTTAAAATCTCTAAAAAAGTCGTCTTTCAAGTCCTAAAGGACTTTTTTCTCCTCCTGCTGACACTTATAATGAGCTCCATTCTGCAGCATGTTGATGTGACTGTTACATTTCTTAACCAACATTACTGTTGTGTCTCATTCCACTTCCCCACTTTTTATTATTTCCCAAACCCACCACATACTCTGCTGCAGCTCCTTCATAAATTGGGGGATCAAATTAAAAGACTAAACTCCATGCTCACAGATTAAAAATACAGCATCAGTGAGAGATGATTTACTCAGCTGCTGCGTTTGAAACAATATTAATCCACTTATCGCTGCTTCCAGCACCCCCACGGTGAGAGGAGACTGTTGAAATATCAGTCTGAAGGACGAACCACTGTGTCACTAATGTGGCTCAGAAGACTCTGCAGAATCTGCTGTTAAGACTCGTCTCTCTGACCACAGAGTGCAACGTGGACAAGAAGCTGGTTCAGTCTACAGTTCATGGTGTAAAGACATTAACCTTTGTTTATTATTTACCACGCAATCATTCAGTAAGTTGGGAATTTATATCAAACTAGTTACTTCTGTTTGAATAAAACAATGTTATAAAGTTAATGACATAAACAAAACATATATTTGAATGTACTGTCATGATAAACTAAGAAACATTCAAACTAAACAGTTTGTCAAATTTGTATTTTAACTTCTCTACCATGGAACTCAGCAGTGGAGCTCCACAGGGCTGTGTGTTGAGCCCCCTCTTCTAGGCCCTGTATACACCATGATTTCAGCATATTGTAACTTGGGTTGTATAAAGGGGTGGAGAGGAGGCACAGAAAAACCTGTGAGACTGCGAAAAACTCACGACCACGCTAGAAATGGGGAATTCCACACGGTCTTTTAATAACACTTCTTCACCAACCTTACAAGGCCCGGTTGAACGGCTGCTGTGAGTCAAACATGAATAAGCAGAGTTCATACAACTCGTAGTCACAATTGTTGAAGATAATAAAATAAAGAGTCCTCTCAGTTCGTGCATCCAGTAGCGTACTGACCACATTTCCTCCAAAAGCTTGTGGGAGCATGGCGCACACTTGTGACATCACACTACATGAAACTTAGGCTGTCTTATAGAGACACTAAATTACGGCTGTTACAATATGATGTTTGCCGAGGACAAAGTGAGTCTCATTGAAAGTAGAGATGAGTCTGCCTAGAGACAGCAGGTGCAACAAAAAAGGACCTCATACTGAACACAAACAAAAGAACTTATACTGTTTTCAGGTTTTACAGCATCAATGTACTTTTAATAAATGCCCAATGTGAGTAGAGAGTGGAGTCATTAAGATTCCTGATAATTCACATGACTAGTCTCATGTTTAAATCACCAGTCATCAAAAGATGCTTTTATTTCCTGAGACTGATACCTGAATGAAAGTCTCCTGACACATTATTTATCATGCACACTGGAGGCTCAGCATCTGACTAAAAAGTCCTCTAGAAACAGATAAACCTGCAGGAATAGCAACTGGATGGCTCCAACAGTTGCATCTACAAAAAGGTCTTATATTCTTGTAATGCCATGTGAGATTGTGTATATTTGACCATAAGATGATCTGAGATTTATTATTAAAAGGTGACAGATATATCAATTCCTTCAAAGAATCCATAACCTCTTCGCTGTTTAGTGTGGGGGAGGGGAGGCCGTTTTCTTGGTCCAGGAAGGGAATCACTGGTTTGGTTTAATCTGTGTTGGGAAGTAACAGATTGTGTAAATATTGTAAAAGAAAAGGAAACCAAAAACCATGTTTAGACTCACTTGATTAACAACATCTTACACTGTTGCACCATCAGTGAGGATGACTCACTGAGTCTTAAATTAATGAAAACTGATCCCTAAAAGAGATGATCCAATCCCCGATGAATCTGCTAAAACCCACTTAATGAGTGAACCTGCATTGTTTGAATGATGCTACATCCAGTGAAGCTCTACGTGGCGTGAGTCGTGGCGCGCTGCAGTTTTGTGTTGAGCTGGCGAGAAGTTTTCACCCCCCAGGTCTCAAATGAATAATTCCCAGTCATGTGTTTTTGATCATTTGAATAGTTCTACAGTACTGTAAAGAAGAACCCAAACATGACTCAGATCTGCATGCAGCTGCATGACCACAGAAAAAAAAGAGGAAAAAATGGCAAACACGCTCAGAAATTTATTGACTTTTTGGATTCCCAGCAGAGATCCTCAAGCCGCAAATTACACCAGTCAGACCCCCTCCTGAAGGAAATGGTAAATGTCATGGATGTGTTGTTTGTGCCCAGATGATTACCACTGATTAAGCTGGGAGTAAATAATAAATTAGAAGGGAAGCTGCAGCATTAGGACTGCACTGAAAGGAATAGCCTGACTTTTTACAAACAAGCATTTAGGGATGAGAGGATTGATGCGACTCATCTGGAAGAACCAGCTCATTGACTGTGTTCCTCACTGTGACAACCAGAATTCAAATATCTGGTTTGGATTATTTAACACAAACGTCAGGTCTAGCAGATTCAAAAAGGAAACCTAACCATCCATCACTGTAGACGTTGTTCGCTTGTTGATCTTCTGCTCCCTCCCTCCCTTACTTGTGAACAAGACCTCAAGAAAATTCCTCCACCTGAGGTAGGACTTCTCCCCCGACATGAGTAGGCAAGCCACCCTTTTCAAGTCAAGAGGAGCCAGTTGAGGTGTTTCAGGCATGTGGTCAGAAAGCCTCCTGGACACCTCCCTGGAGAGGTGCATGTACTGCTGTCAGGAGGCCCCGAGTTAACCCTGGACAGCATGAAGGAATACATCTCCGGGCTGGCGGGGGAACACCTGGGGGTCCCAGTGGAGGAGCTGGGAGCCAGGGAGAGGGCATTCTGCGATGCCCTACTTGGGATGCTGCCATGACCCGGACCTGGATAAGTAGAGGAAAGCGAAACGAAGAAGCAAAGCTCAGTTCCCTCTTTACCACACAAGTCCATCTCTTGCTCCGATCTACCATCATCACTCATGAACAAAACACCACTGCCAATTTTTTTCCAGTTGAGAACCATGTCCTCACACTTGCAGGATCTGACTCTCAAAGACAAACTCTTTCATGGATATCAGCTCAAAAACTCCAGGTGAAACATAAATTTAGGATTTATTCTGGGAAACCCTTTAGAGTCTTCGACACAGCACATCCCTCTTTTGTATTTAAAATTTATTTTCAAAGTATTTCTAATGTAACTCCAGTGATTGATAGCAGCTGTCCAGTGATTCAGGCCATCTGTGAGGAGATCTGTGTAAATATTTGACCACATGAAGCCTTCTTCACACTTCAGTTACTGCATTTATACAATCGGCAAACCAATACGGTGGAAAAAAATGAAAGAATTCCAACTGCCTGCCATGAGCACAATTTTTCTGGAATGTTTCATCAGATCTTACAGTGCTGAAGTTGGAGCGCTGCACTTTAAACACTGGGTATCATTCTGCTCAATGTCCCAATTTTAAGTCCCTTTTCTGAAACCGAATTCTGGTAATTTTGATTCTGGCAATGCAGTGGGCTACTGTAAAATTTAGAGTCATGAATAGCAAAAAAACCCAATTCCAATATCAGAGTTGACCCATTTATTAGTACACCGGATAGATAATAATGTCACTTAGGAAAGTGGAATGATGATTTTATGTTTTAATAATCTTGATAAAGTTTTTATTCAGGGTGGCTAACGCTCAGGAAAGTGGTCTGCCAATCAGACAGGAGGTGTTTTAGGAGGTCAGTAGGACAAAAGGTGTATTTAAATGCAGTCCATTGAGCATTTATGGGAGGAACTGACTCCAAATGATCTTGATTATGTCCTTGGGCTTATGCTTCCTATAAACCAGACTTTCATGAAAACTGATGTGATTTTTGATAGATTTTTTAAACTGGACAAACATTGTTTGTTATTGTTTTCAGCTGGTAAATACATTTGTTTTTCAACAGAAATGAAAAAGCATGATCAGACTGTACCAGCGTTTGCTTTACTCGATTACAGTCCAATCCTGGTCCTGGACGTCCACCATCCTGCATAGTTTAGAGGTTTCTCTGCTTCATCACACCTGACTTTAGTCAGTGGGTGATTAAAGGGCGTCCGCAGAGATTCATGATATGCAGAACAGGTGATTCAACCACTGAATCAGGTGGGTTGGAGCAAGGAAACAACTGAAACATACTGGATAGTGGCTGTCGAGGACCAGGACTGGACCACCCCTTTATTAGTTTCCTGTTTATTACTGGATAGGTTTTAATCCAATTAAAGGTCCAACACTTGAGATAATAAAAAAACGACCAAAATCAAAAAGTCCAAGTCAAGTTATTTAAATAGTCATATGCTAGGAGTTTACATGAAATACTATTGAAATGTGAACATTTTAAAACAATAATTAGTGACAAAACAAAGTAATATTTTCTTAAGCAGAAACTGTGAAGGATGTTGGGTTTTTCTGTCATTGTTTAGTTGTCCTGTTTAGGTTTCCTTTACTTTCAAAATACAATTTTCCAGATCCCAGATTTTTTTTCTTAGCCTCCCATATTATTCTGCATCCCACACACCTGCCCCTCATCTATTCATCAGCTCACCTGATTTATATTCAGTGATCACCACTCGCTGTATATCCATCCCTCAGTTTCTTTTTCAGATCTTCTCCCTCTTTTACTTATGAGTTTTACATGATAAAACAGTTGGAACTGTTGTCTTGCAGCAAGAAGGTTCAAATCCCAGCTGTGGCCTTTCTGTGTGGAGTTAGCATGTTCTCCCTATGCATTGCATGGATATTTTCCATGTTCTCTGCTTTCCTTCACAGACCACAACATGCCTGATGGTTAATTATTATAAATCGCTTTGGATCAAAGTGTCTTATAAATAAACATATTTGCCTCGTATTCATTGCCTCTATTTTTGTGTTCCTTTCATCAAGATAAGTTTTGAAGCATCTCCAATTTCTCCCATTGCTGAAAAGTAGAGCCATGACATCTTCTTTGTGGTAGCTGCCTCGATGCCTTGTTGGAACCTGAGAATGCGGGTCTGGAAGTCCCGCCCACCAACCTGCACACCAGCTTAGAATAATTTATTACAACTGACTATTGGAAATGTTTGAACATAAAGTAGCAAATCTATGTAAATCAGCAAAAGTCAACACCTGAGGTGGATTTTTAAAAAATCATATGAAGTGGGCGGGGCTTAAAACCTGAACTGCAAAGTTTTTTTTTTGTTTGTTTCTTTGTAATTTTGATAATTCATTTCCAGTTAAAACCTTGGCTCTGTTCATGAATATAAACTTTATAAAGACATTTTCTGTTGGAACCTAAATAGATTTGTTGTCTACAAACACAAACAAACATAAACTATGGACACATGATCATATGAGAGGTATTATTTTGCCTGTAGCAGAACTAATTTAAAGGATGATATTGGATCATATTTCCTGATAAACTTTTTAAATATTTTACGACTTACAGGATTTACTTTTCACTAAATCTGAACTGAAATCAAACCACATTCTGATCTGATGATACTAAAACTAAAGCCTCCTCTTCATGTTACTGATTTTTGCTTTGATGCATCACGTGTTTTATTAAATGTTTTCCTCGCAGCGTTGACTCAGTCTCTTCATAAAACACGTCATCAGCCGTCCGAGGCTCTTGTGAGCCAAGCTGTTCGATGCCAAATGTTCACAAGTGACAAAAATAAACATGTTGCACACCTGTTAAAACCTACAAATGTCTGCGACCGACTGTGACACAATGAAACCAACAGCTGCTCGTCTGAGTTCTTTTAAGCTCTGCCAAATGTCACTATCCTTAAAGTGGAAGAACACAAAAAGGAAGAACAGTTTGCTCTGGTGTTTTGTTTTCATTTCCAGATGCTGTTGTGAGACAAAGGAGAGTAAACACATCCTCATGTTCAAACCAAAGAATGTTATTACTCTCACCTGCCGACGTGCTGCTCTTTGATGGTGCCAGCATGAATCGCCTCTTGTGTTGGCAGCAGTTTCAACAGGTCGACACCTTGTGTTCTAATATCTGATTGTTTGTGTGTGTGTGTGTGTGTTGATCCAACACTCATAGTTGTTAGTTGTTTTAACCCTTTTATAGTGATTGTGGCCAAATCTGATGACTTGCACATTCTTTAAATCTAGATTTGCATCCTGAAAGTTTAAGTTTTTAAACAGTTTCAACATTTTAAACAGCAAAACAAGAAAAAAGTGAGAAAAAGTAACAATTAAAAAGCAGAAAGTTAACACACAAAAAATAAAACTATATAGCCTTGTATTTTTTTAAATTCCCAATGACATTCAGGGGTTAAAATGCTTTTTGAAAACTGTCCTTTAGAGGGTAAAAACACCTAATCTATTTAAGCAGGTTGGTGAGGCTCTGTCCTCACTAGGAATGAGAATCGAGAGCCAGTACTGAGTCCAGAGAACCAGTTTAGTTCAATTCCTTTCCTGTCTAATGATTCCATTGATTGGTTCCTCTAACATCTGATGCATTTGCATGATGATGTTTACACACTCCATATTCATCGTCGCCAGATTGGATGGAAGTCCACAAAATTGGGCAATTAAAGTAAAAACAAAACATCCTCACTGTTACATCCTCTGTTTAAATGAAGAAGTAGAGAATCAATTGGGCAGGTTTTGTTTGTTGGGGGATTTTTATTTTTACACATTTTTGGACTGAAAAACATCGACTCTAACTGGTAACCATGTGTCTGCATTTTTGTTCAGAACATATCCAAGATGGCGTTGAGACAGAACAGCGCCAACACGAAAAAGACAATATAGGTGCACCAAGTGCAGAGCTTCAATCTCAACAAAGAAAGAAAATACCTCTAACATGCTCAAAAATCAAAATCTAAATGGAGAAATCACTCTTTCATTTGGCTAAATATTATTCCTAAACTTATACTTTTCTTTGATGTCATTTAAAATGTCTTCTCAGTTGTTACTACAGCACAGTCACTTTCAGCCCATTGAAGTCTAATGGTGATCAGAATGAAATGAGATGGATGTTGAAGAACTGGTGAAAAGAGCGTCTGTCTTCTTTTGGTTTCTAGGACACAAAGTAAAATTGTTCATTTTTCTGAGAAGCTCAGAATCATCTGTTCACACTGATGCATTAAAAAAGGGTTTATAGAGAAGAAGAAGAAGAAGAAGAAAATTTTAATAAATGTGCTTCAAAAATCTAAACTGTTCTCACCAGAATCTGCTTGTGTGTGGTGAGGAGGCACAAAAAGACCAGAAATGCTTCACTTTAAACAGACGTGGATGTAGTTTTGATTCTTGTTGTTTAACAGTCCTAGCAGTGTTTTATTGTTTATCAGATTGATTTATTTTTATTCCTGAAGATTTGTTCCCCCTTTCATCTAAAAGCATTCTTTAGCACTAATCATGGTTTGGAATTTTCAGGTGTACAAATCATGGTTCTTACACACACGTTCAAGCAAATACTTCAACGTGAGGTTTTGTTTTTACATCTGTAAGAGTGATCCAAGTGAAATCATTTTCACCTTACATTGTGAAAAGAATTGGAACACCCCTAGCTGTTTGTCTGAACACCCAAAATGGAATAGTAAATAGGCGAAATGGTACCAACTCCTGAAAACAACCATCTAAAATGAGCTTCATTCATAAGGTGGTCAGACTGTAGAGATAAATGAGCTCAGAGCTGCTGAGGTGGGTTGGTTTGCTTCCTTGTTTCCTTCCTTAGGAGATTTTTTGAGCACATCCCACTGGGAGGAGACCCAGAACTCAATGAAGGAATTGTTTATCCTCTCATGGTCTGCGGGAACATCATGAAATACCCAAGGAGCTGAAGATTGTCATTAAGGAACTTGGGTTTCTGTCCTGGAACCTGACCATGGAGAAGTGGTGGGAAATACAGTAGATGGGTGGCAATGACCTCAAAGCTGAGGCCATGCAACTTATAGAGGTTTTTGCCTATCCCAGAAGTCAATGGGTGAGAGGAGTGAAACCTGAACAGGTTGCCAGAAATGATGTTTACTAGAAGCACCCTGGAGCCCAACAGGTAGGGTTTCATTTCTGCATCCTTTCCACAGAAACCCATTTCACAAATCTGACCCGAAAAATCCATCAAGCTACTAAATACATATTATTGTAGAATGAGCCGAATGATTAGAGAACATTTGTAAGGCTGGAAAACTGTCGGTGCTTGAGAATATTTTTACAGATTCCTTCCACTCAAACCACCGTGACACACAGATGATCAAACAGCTCTGGGGAACCATATTTTCCCATGAGCCAATGTGAAGCTGGAGCCCAAGTGAAACACGTGGCATTGGGAGCGCTGCAGTGATTTACATGGCAACAAAAACTCAACAACTTCCCTTTGCATTAACGATGAAACATCAAAATCCTCATTGTCAGCATGTGAAGTCTCAGATCTGTCATGTTAGGGTTTCTTGTTTATTGCTGACCTCAACTTGGAGGAGAAGGACTGGAGTTTCTGATCATCGCTGGATCCGTCTGGGAGGAGAACGCAGGAATGAATGAGTTATTACAAGACTTGTGTTGGCTCCGCAGCTGCTTTTGATGATGTAATAATCAGTTAATGCAAAATTAGATCAGATGACCTCGAGGGAAAAGCTAATTACCTTACTGTTGAAATAATGATAATCCTCAGTCATACATCTGGTCCTTTGATAACACTTTTCATGATGTTTTAGACTTCTGAGGTCCAAAAGTTTAGACTCCTTTCTGGTAGTTTGGATTAAAAATGATCTGATATTAAAATACAAATCTGGTAATAGGTAATATTGATGGACATAATCATTTGGATTCTTTTATTTTCAGACATGTAGAGAATATTTTGTACTTTTTTTTTTTCCTTTTCTTGACATGATTTGACTACTGCAGTCTTCATCTCATGTATTTTTATAAAATGAGGACATTGTTTAAACTGTTGTATAAATCAAAGTTTATAACCAAGTTTTTCTTTGTTAAAAAGTTTTCTTTTGTTCTGGTACTTTTGAGACTCTTTAGTTTAGAGTTTGTTTCTAGTGTTTGATTGTTTAGCTTTCACTAAAGTTTTTATACTTGTTTAGTTCTATGTTCCTCTCAGATCCCTGGTCATTCAGCATCGTACACACCTGTCCTTCGTCTGACTCCACTCAACAATCACCCTCCCAACAGTTAAATGCTCCTCTGGTTCTTCAGATTATTGTCTCTTCTGGTTCTTACATGTTTTCTTTGTGGGAAGAACTTGATTTTGGTTTTAGTTTAGGATGTTTTTAGGCTGCCTCTTTTTAATTTAGTATTAAAGACTTTATTCTGACTTCATCTGTGTCTGCATCGTGAGTCCAGAAAATGGAGAAACATGTTGCTTTCTATAAAATCAGTGCAAAATTTGTTTAATTGACCAAAAACAAACTGTAGTCACAACAGAAGTGAATTTATGTAGCTGAACAACTAGCCTGACATAAAGTAATGAAGTCTTAAACCTCCTGTTGTGCCTGCTCTTTGTTTTCTAGATGGAGAAGAAATCAAACAGGAAATTTGATAAATTCAAGTTTATAATAAACCATAAATGTTGTAAACCTGCCAAATGTTATGTCATGATTTTATTAGCTTCTAAACATCTCATCTTGTTACCTGATATCTAATGTTGCTACAAAAAAACTCAAAGGGAAAAATAAGTGGTTTCATAAACCATCTTTGAATATCTTTACAATGTTTTTTAGGTGAAGACTATTACAATTGTAATCATTGACTTAAACTCAACTAATGCTGCTAATGATTGTTGCTCTGAAACCTCAATTTTCAGGTTTTGTTTTAAATTTGCAATGGATCCCAGTCATTTTTAATTATAAGCATTTGGGGAACTCTGAAGCAAACATCAAAGACTTGTTGTCATCTCTTTTAATCAACTGGATGTGAGAAAAGAAACAGGATTCATTAAAATAGAGATTCTGAAAACAGGTCTGTTTAAACTTTGAATGCCTGTTTAAAGTGAACTATTCAACAGGAAGGATCATTGAAACCAACAATGTCAAATACATAAAAGCACTGGATGTTCAGAACATTGGTAGAAAACCTCATTGAGCGCTATTGTTTGGTTCACCTGGAATCTCGATGACTCTGTTGGTGCCATCAGACCATTTGCCTGAAGCACAAACTGACATGGAGATGATGTCAGAAAATGATGCTGAACATTTGGCTCTAACAGCAGTTAAAGTTCAGTCTGAGTCAATCAGGCTCTGAGAGGATTTTCACACATTTAGACTGGAGATATAACTATTAATGAAGGATGACTTGTCATTTCTTGAAGTAATGCAAATCACCTGCCACCTTTCATGCCACGACTTCCACACTAACATCATCCTATGTTGAGAGATAATGAAATTATATTTGTTTTTGTAAAATCTTCAAAATGTTACTTGATATTGTAGAATGTTAAACGATCTGTTAACATTTAGATGATGCTGTGAATGACTGAGCAGCTACTACAAAAGATTTAGCTCAATATCTGCACAATAGAGTTTTGACCATTTTGGTTGTGACGGCCATCTTGAATGTAGTTGACAACAAAAGTTGTAATGGTTCAACCATTAATCACTTTCTGAGCATTTAACTAAAATCAAGCAGCAGTTCATGACCTGTGCGTTCACTGGCAGACAATGTTTTGTCTGAAATGTTTGAGAGTTCTGGTTTGATTTTGTTTTACTTTATGGTTAAAGTATAAATGCAAACCATGGTAAATTTGCAAGGTTTTAATATTTAGAAGCTAAAGCTAATACAGCAGCAAGCAAAACACGACATTCTTACCAAAACACGCTGCACACCCCACGTTTCAGGCTTTCAAAATTCAGACTGGAAAGACATTCATGTTGGCGCATGCAAAGTTCTTTTAATGAATAACACAACTTTTTCTTTAGGAAAATCTCACAAATATCACATAACAGCATGCTTTTTTAAAGCTCTAAATTTACCTAACAGTATAAATGCAGCAAATGTCTTGAAAGGCATAAAATCCTGAACATTTTCGGTCCATGTTGTACAGTTCAGGGAAGCACAAATGGTGCATTTGTCCATTTGAAACCTAGAATCTGTGAGGGTGGTCAAACCAAGCAGTTAGCATTTTATTTGCACATATAATTTGAGTCACATCTGATTAGCGTTATAGCATCCTTCCAAACAAGAGTGTTTCCTTTCTGTCTGTAATGCGCCAAAGTTTGGCTTCTCAGCACATCAAGTTTTAGGAAAATCCAGTGAAAAGTTTCTCATGGTCTGTTTGGATGGATGGGGGGGGGGGGCTCATCTCTCCTTAATGACTCTGATTGTTTTTGCATAGACTCAGTAACAACTGCTCCAAACCACATTATCAAGATTCTGTCCACTTTCCAGTCCTAGTCTGTGTACAAAGCCATCAGAAGGGATGAGAGTTGACTAAAACCAGTTTTACCTCACTCTTCTGTCTGCAGATAAAACCCGTATGATGGATGGACTCTTGGCTGCTTGTGTTCTTAGAAAAATACAAACGAGAGCTGCAGCTCTAAGGCCGACTCGTAGAGCCCATGACTCTTGGCGTTGGTGGAGATAACATGAATAAATTCATTCTGCAGCTCCTGTAATCGAGCCAGTAAATCAATCAGGATGCACTAAAACAGCCAGAGTTCCCGGGAAATACTTCCATTATCAATGAAGCTTCGTCTGTTTTTACATTTCTGGCAGAAAAGTGTTGTAATTAGGATTCTGATAGAACATGCGAAATACGGTCTGTACAGCAAACAAGTTACAAGATGGACTTAGTTCGTTTTAAATTCATACTTCACAATGTCCATTCATAAAAGATTAAATATGAATAAAGTGTCTGCCTTCCTGCCCGCCCACTGAAGATGAGTTAAAGGCTAGTAAATGACAAAACCATCTCAAAAAGGCTCCAATCTCAAAGATTTGAATGCAATTCATGCAAGATTGTTTTATAAACCTTTTCACATCTGTCACTTTAACATTCGATGTTTATTCAGATTTAAGGCTGAGTTATGCTGCAGTCCTTTATCATTAAGGGTCCATGTAAAATGTGTCTATATACAACTGGGCAGAGAAACCATCTCACGAAAAATTAAGGAGGTGTAAGAAAATGATCAAAATTAGTGTTCGCTTGAAATACTATAAACTTTTTGGCTTTTAAGAAAGTCTCAGGTCATTCTGTGTAAAAAAAAGAATTATAATATAACAGCTCTATGAACATCTCAACCAATAAAATACCTTCAACATCTCTACTTTACTAAAAAAGAAAAGGAAAATCTAAGTTTGAGTGTCAGAAAATTTAAACAGGTGTTAAATATTCATGCCACAGGACAGGAAGTGCTGTCATGTCTCCACTCTGAGACGCTGACCTCGGTGCTGCACCCGTCCACACCACATTAGTCGCTTGATAATTTGATGATGTGGTTCATTCTGCAGAGGCTTGAAGTCATCACTGAGATTCTAGGCAGCTGGAAGTTTTAGAATAATGATAGACAAGTGTGTGTGTGTGTGTGTGTGTGTGTGTGTGTGTGTGCGTGCGCGTGTGACCTGAACTGTAGCGTTCAAGTGTCTGCAGTCCAGTAGCTGACAGGAAGTAGCAGGTGACCCTCATTCATTTATGGACGGTTGTTCAACAACTTGACGAGTTAGTTTTCTTTTTCAATAAATTTTTGGGTTCTTTTATTTTAAGAAGTGTCGAGATTATTAGGCAATTTTTCTTTACATTTTCTCTTTTTCTGGCTTGCTTAAAAGTTTTAATAGTTTTTTTTTTTTATCAAATCTGAAAATAAAAACTGAGATTCATATTTTGCTTTATATTGGGAATGTTTGTTTCGGCAAAACTCCAACCGGGAATTAAACCCGTAAACTTAAGACAATTACTCTTTCTATATGGATCATCAACTGGCACTGATTGCGTAAATGATTATAAATAAATTCATTATCAATAAAGTCCTAGTTCTTGGATGAATTCACATCCTCTTTCATGACGGTTTGAAACTGAGACCATGATGGCGATTGTCAAATCTTAATAACGGTTATCTCACATAAGATCATTTGAGGTCACCTAAATACCGGGGATGACTCTCAGCTTTGACCACACCAAACTTAAGGAAGGAAAAGAAGGCAGAGGAAAGGAGAGAGAGAGAGCATAAAGTCAGCTTCTCAACCCCAGAAATCAGCCAAATCTCCCAACAGGTAATGCCAATGTTTTAAGCAAAAATATTTCCCAGCACTTTTAGGGGTGACTCTTCTGTCTCACTAAATTCTATCCCATATCTATCAAGTTGACTGAGTTGTAGCCATTTTTGTGTTGACTAAGATTGACTAGCTTTGGAAGTACATCTAATAACGACTTCCTGGGAGTTTAATTAAAATCCATCCAGTTGTTCATGAGATATTTTGTAAGCTGAAACATAATCTTGTTGCCTTTTGGGCGATAAACCTCGAAAATACCAGATCCTGGTAACGGTTTGACAATACATGAGTTTTGCATGAAACCAGCATGTGATATCTTCTCTGTGATCAAGTAGCCACAGTTAAAAGAGATAAACTCTCGTGGCATTGGGTTTTAATACTCAAATTGGACTCTGCAGAGATTTTTGAAACCTTTTGGGAGAAGTTTGTTTTTATAGACTGGATCCACATTTGTTCTGTCTTTGATAAAAAAATAACAAAAACCTTTTGATCCTCTTCAGAATGAAACACTCTCCAACCATCTTTTTGGTGTTTGCTTCAGCTAACAATCTTGTCATCTCTGCTGAAGATCTTGAATTTACCAAACAAACCAGGATGAGCGCTGCTTTCTGCCCTCTGGTCGCACACACACACCCAGCTGATGACGTCACACACAAACCGGTTTATATAAACAGCTTTAAATGTTTCTTTTGTTTTTAACAGCTGTTCAACTGGCAATGATATTGTGAGAAAATAAGAAACATATCAAAAGAGAAAATATGTTTATATATTGAATTTATTTAGTCTAACAAAGATAAACAAGAAAAAAGTAGGTATGAGCTACAGGGTGTTTTTTTTATATTTTGTGACGCTGTAGTGGCTTTAAAAATTATGTTTGTACCAGAGGCTACAAAAACTTTCCTGTAAAAATAATTTCTGTCTGTTTGCAAGCATCAGCAGCTGAAATAGTTTTATAACTTTCAACTGTTGATGAGTTTCATTTGAGGGACACGTATGTCCCGTTTTTGGTTCCTAATCACCTGAACCATTTGTTGGTGATGATTAGCGACTTTGAATCAGAGACGTGGAAATTTGACTCCAGGCGTCTTTCTGTCAGAGCTGAAGTCGTGATTAATGAGCAAACCTTCAGCCGTTTCTCTTCGCAGCTCATGTGGCACTCGCCTCAAATATTCAGCCTGATCTTCAGGGCTCTGACCTGCTCTCACGGGTCAGAGGTCAACTATAGCATGAAATACGGCCAGGCCTCATGAGAAGCAAAGCACCCGCCTCTCAGTTTACCTCATTTAAAAAAACAAAAAAACAATGCGGGAGGGCTGGTTAAAGTTGAGCAGCCATAAATTAGAGCTACAATCATGACAGAGCAGCAAAAGATTTTCATCCAACAGCAGAATGACTCCCAGGCTTCACTCGTTATGGTATTTTGTTTTGGCTTTGTGCAAAAAAAACGAGAGGTTATTTAGGAAAATAAATTAAATTGTAGGGGAGGAACACTATGAAAGATGTGATCATATTTAAGGCAAACCAGGCCGAGGCCTTCAGCCTGCAGAGCTCTGGTGATCAAATCAGAGCTGCAGACAAAGAGAAGGAACATCTTTTAAAGTGTGTTTTATGGAAAGCAATAAAAGTGGTCAGGATGGGTTTAACCTCTGGGGACGAGGACTGGGGATTGTGTTATAAATCTAAATCCTCCCTTTGTGGTAAACAAAGACACAAAAACTGGAGTAATGCTAATGCTAACACATTTAAAATGATCTTATTTGTTAATCAGCCTCCTGCTGATGGATACATTCTGTTAGTTTAGTCGGTCCCTGCATAGATTTATTATGCCTTCTCTAAAAAGTGCAGTTTTTTTTGCCGACCTCAGATTCCTGCAGTGTTGTTTCAGCAGGGAGTTTGGCTGAACCGAAGTGACTCCCACCGCCGAGGCATCGACGGGCAGAAGGCTGTGCCATGATGAAAGCCAGACGTGACGTCCCACCTTATCTCTCCTGGGTGTTTCCACTCCAAACACAAGTCCAGCGTGTAAAGAAACAAAAAAAAGTGAAGCAAAACCCCATTCCTGCAACTCTTTCCTCCTCCTCCCTTCTTTCCTTCCTTTGACTGGATTCCTAAAGCTCACTCTTTTGTCTTTCCACCAGGATGTGACTCAGATGTTTTCTCAGCAGAGACAGGCAGGTAAACAGGTGACTCTTCATGCTCACATTCAAAGAGGTGATGTGATTGTCTTTGTTTTCAAATATAAAGTTTGTAAAACTCAGTTTCCAGACTGATGTAGAGATCCTGGTGTGAGCTGCTGCCATCTAGTGGCCACAAGTGGAAACCTGGCAGAGACCCTAAACTCTCTCATTCTTCTTCAGGTTCTGAATGTTTTCTGCACCAAGCAGCCAAAACAGTTTGCAGCTTTAAAGAATTTGACACTTTTGACTAGAATTCAGGCAAAAGTTTCCATTCAGGCAGCTTTGAAATTTACTTTCGGATTAAATGTAAACACATGTCCAGCTTTGCTGTTTTCTGAGAGTTAGTTTTACTATTAAATGATGGGTTTTTTTGTGTTTGTTTGAGAGTGTGTGTGTGTCAAACAATGTCATGTCATTTTAAAAAGACTCAAAGAAACTAATCGTTAGAGGCGTGTCTACAGTTTCTGGTGTCAACCCAATACAAGATGGCAGCTAATCAATAGAACTTAAAGTCAAACTACTTTTAATGCAGTCTATTTAAAATATATTGAGTTATATGTATTTTGGTGTCTGTAGTTGAAACTAATTCCCTTCACATACTCTGATTACAAACTTTTATGTTTAAAACTTTGCCATTTTCTTAGTTCCTTGTTGTCCATTTGCAAATATACTATAACTGATGCAATCTTACAGACATTAAGCTGGAATCTGGTGTCAGAGTGGGTTATTCACATCACACACTCTAAGTGCTGACAGATTGCACACTATTTTGTGAGATTGTGCATAATGTTATTTTCAAAACAACTATAATTCCATCATTTCTCACCTGAAGCGGGAGCTAAATTACATTTTTTGCTTTTAAATTTGAAAGTGTAACAAAAAAGGACACAATCCCCAACAGGAGCATCCCAAAAGCTCCTTAAACAAACACTAATAGACCTGAGTTGTATCCCTTATGGTTGCGTCCCTGTGATGTTAACAGCATTGTGTCCTGGGAGCGATGTGTCATTTCACAGGACGGGCGCACAAGCACACGTGTGGAAATGGGATTTGCCGCCACCTCCCTAAAAATACCCCAAAACTAACACAGTAGATCTTTACATTTACGTAAACCCGACTTTCCATACGTGGTTATGGCTTCTTGAGTGCCTTCATCAATGTCAGCTTAGCAAAACCAGAACCTGCCTCATTTCATTTCTGAAACCAGGAGCCAAGAAAATGTCTTTAACATGCTGCAATTCCTAATCTGCACGTTCTAAACGACCTCATCCTAAATCCTAGTTTAACACAGCCTCACCCACTTCATCTAATTGTCAAAACTGCCCTTAAAAACACAGATATATGATGCATATAGCTGTGCCCTGATTCCACACCCATCTCACTACATTTATTTATATCCTGACGGCGCGCCAGAGCAGTAAAATATTTTAAAGAACGTTTAAATCTGTTGGGCTGGACGTAAATCATTCTGCTGCTCTCTTCTCCTGACACATTGGCATGGATTAGGATAAAATACCTGAGACAGAATCGCTGCTGAAGGTGGAAAATGACCTGAAAAAGCACAAATCTGCTGCTAAAAATGTCAAGACCCTGAACGTCATGATGCTTTAGAATAGAGGGGAGAGGGACGATGAAGTGTTTTTTAAAAGATGTAATTTTAGACATGGACATCATCGCAATTTCACTGCTTTCCTCTGGTAGTTTTTATTTCTACACGACAGCCTGACTGTAAAGCCCGGCTCCAGGGGTTTGGCGACCGAGTGGCAGAACATGATGATGATGATGATGATGGCCTTGGCTCTGCTGAAGTGACCAGACAACACTCCGCCATTAGGACTCCCAGAATCAGAACATGCGGTCTGGGGTTTGGACCCGAACTATCATGGACTGGATCTCTGAACAAACGTGAACCCGACTAAAATGAGCTGCTAATCAGTCTGTGTCTGTTAAAAACAGTCTAATATTTCTGGTTAGAACAACACTGTATTTTTATTGTAATGATCAGTTTAAAGCTGTGTTGAATATTGGCAGGTTTCACAGAGCTACTGCTGTTCTGATGTCACCGTTTGAGTCCTTGCCCTTCGGTAATGGTTCTGTAAATTCCCCTTTAATTTTAAAAACAGTAAAAACAAAAGATAACAATCAATCAAAAACACGACACATGGCTCATTTATGAACTTTTCACTCTTAAATTGTTGTTTCATTGTTTTGCTTAGCCCCAAAAATACCCATAATGGCCCAGTTCACAGAGCCCTCCACCACTCCTCGTCTTCATGACCGTGTTCCTGTCCAAGATACACAACAGGACCACAGAGACTCTCGTATATTTATTGGCCCTCCACCGAGCCCGAAATTTATGTGACGCACCGATTGCAATGCCATAAGTGTCTGCACAGAGACGAGGATAAGCAATTAAACCCACCGCTCAGGCCCCGTGGGAGCATGGCGCCGTGGTACCTGAGCGAGGGGAGTTTTTACTACACGGGGTCGAAGGTCACGGTTGTACAGAGGGGATATCTGCAATCAAATGTACAGAAGCTGCCTCTGCAGGAATAACAAGTCCTTTATTGGAAGGTGGACAGTTTCAAATGAGGGTCATAACTTCCAAAAGTAACGCTGGAAGTAGCGGTGTAAATATTTAGATATTTTACAGAGTGTGAACCAGCGCTGGTGAATATTGTTGTTAAATGAGGGTGATTACAGTCTCCTGCTGTTCTACTGGTGGAACCTGAACGTTTATCACTAACCAGCACCAGCTGGTCCAGGTTGGACCTTGTGTAGGTTTTGAGAGTTTAGCTCATTATGCATTAGAACTGAAAACATGTTAAATAATGGACAGAGTTCTGCCTACTTCCATTTGTTTACTTGTGTACTTTTACAGTCCTGCCTATCATCATTATGGTGTTTCTTTTTTAACCATCGGAAAAGTATTTGCGATAAAAGTTTTCAAAATGGATATTGGAAAATAAATATATGTGACTCAACAATCATCAAAACCTGGAAAAACTTATCTCAGGCGTGTTTTATGTTTATTCAGAAAAATAGACGGATCAGGACCTCTTTGTTTAAAGAACTAAAATCTACCACTCTGATGTTCTGTCACCTGCCACGAACTAAGAAAACATGATTTATGGACAAAAGAAGGAAGTGTGACATTAACTCTCTAAAAGAGATACATTCCCAATGATAAATTACATTCTGAGATTTCACAAAGGAACTGAAAGAAGTTTCTTACATGTTGATAAATATTAATATTCATGAGATTTCTGTATCAAAAGCAGGTCTGTGGGTGAAGTCAATCAGTAAAATGTTGTATTTCTTGTGGAGGTGACATGATTTGTTTGTTTGCATGAGAGGAATTCATAAATCTAAATGTTGAGACATGAGTTTGAACTGATTGTATGGATTATGCAGCAGATAGAGTTTAACCAGACTGAGATCCAAATTGTGAGCTTCTTTATTTTGCCTTCAACTTTTTAGGCCAATATTAAACTTCTCAAAATATCTTTTGCTTCAATTACTGAAACTTTTTTTTTTTTTGCTCTGCATCCTTAATAAATTTCTGAATCACATAAGTGATATTAAAGAAGTCATATTAGGCTCTGTGGTTTTGGCTCATAAACCTTCACCTTCTAATCACTGAGACATTTTCGTCTAACCTCATGTTGCAGTGATGCAATAACAGGTCCGCTATACACCCAGCAGCCTGCGTGCATTCACCACTGGAGCACCTGTTGGAGACAAAATTGCGTGCAAAATTATGGATCGCATTCAAACATTGTCTAATCAAAAGCGCAGATGCAGTGGTTTATTATCTGAAATGATTCTTGACGAAGAAGCCATTCATCACATTTGATGAAAATTAATTCAGCGAAAGTCAAAGCTTTTATTGGATCCTGCTGTGATGTTGAGCAGACTTCACATGTGGCTCCCAGAAGTCCTCACTCAGCTTTATTTAGGTGTGACCACGTTACATGGCAGCACTTTACACAAGAGTTACTGCGGCCAAAACAAACACAGTCAGCGTTTGATTTATTCTGAGGTGAGATATATCCTCTAAACCGACAGCTCACAAAGCAGCTTCACTAACTGCTTATTGTGCTGAACTCTGTAAACTAAATGATGCAAACTGCAGATGGTTCTCATAAGAGAAGCAGATAAATATTTATTAAGAGCTGAAACATCATTAGAAGCTAAATTAAGGCTAAGTGAATGTTGGGATTAAATTCTAGTTTTCACATGGACACACTGTCCTTACTGTTTGTGTTTTAAGATGAACTTTTGTCTTTGTTTTAAACCCATTTACAGGCGAGAATGATAAAGAATATATTTAGTTTCAAATAAAAAAAACAAAATGAACCATCCATAATAGATTTTTGTCCGTATTTTTTATATTTATGGATTTTCCTCGTTCTCTTTCAGCCTTCCAGCGAAGGGGAAATCCCATGAAGTTCAATCCTGCCTCCATAACTACAAATTAAGCAGAAAACCACTTAATAACAGAGAGTTTATAAAACTTTATTATGATGTGGAAACGATCTTATCACTGTGTAAAGTCTAGACTTGATGTAAGTGGTTTCCTGCTGGTAATGTAGCAGTACTGCAGTTTGGGGCGCCTGTAGATCTGAGTCTGTAGGTACCAGGGAACCCAGAGGATTCTGAAATTCTGATTATTTGAAACCTTTTTTTTAAAGTTTAAAGTCATACTTTTTGTTTTTAAATACCAGTAATAGCTTGTTCTTTCTGCAACATGTGAAATATCTATTGGTGACATCACAGAGCAACAGGGAGAAGAGACACTGCTCCTCCTCAATGAGAGGAACCAGCCGAGGTGTCTGGGACAACCTCCATCCTGAGGGAGGTGTTTCAGGCTTGTCCTTCTGGGAGGAAACCCAAGACAATCTGGAGGGATTGGCTTAGGAATCCCTTGGGATCCAGACAACCTGGTGGGAGTTGCTGGAGAGAGGATAGTCTGGGCTTCCACTACATGGACTTCTGCCTCTACAACCTGGATCTGGATAAACGAAAGAAAATAGTCTAAGTCTTCTGCTCTTGGTGTGTGTAATGCAGAGTGTGATCTTTAGGCTGTCATAAAGAACTCCATCACCCTGTGCAACCACACTTAACTGGTCACACCTATTACATTTTAAACTTTGTCTGCTTGCCACGTTATTTTGAACACCATCCATCCATTCATTTTCTACTGCGTCATCCTCCACAGAGGGTTGCAGGGGAGCTGGCACCTATCTCCAGCAATCAAGGGGCGAAAAGAGGGGGACACCCTGGACGGGTTGCCAGTCCATCACAGGGCCACACAGAGACGAACAAGACAAACAACCAGTCACACACTCACTCACACCTAGGGACAATTTACCACAACCAATTAACTTAAAGCTGCACTCTGGAGGATTTCATCAGGAGAGCAGTTTTTGAATCTAGCGTCCAAAGGCTCCTCCTCAAAACATCTTGACACGCGCGTCCGGTCGCGCGTGCACGCGGCGCATATACTTCGGGCATAAGCTGTACAGCTCAATGTGTAGGGTTTAATCACTCACAGTTCACAATCTTACTCCAACACTACGAGGGTCTGATGAGCCCTCTCTGTCCCTGCTGCTTCTGATATTAGCTCTGTTAGCAGAGAGCTGCTGCTGGACTCTGAAGCTGAACTTGACTCGGCCCTGGATGAACTTTCTGACCAAAATAAACGCATAATCCTGTCAAGCCTTGCCATTCTGTGAGGTGAAAGGTTTAAAAATAAAAATAAATCCGTCTTTAGCTGGAGAATGGGTAGGTTTTTAGTAGAAATGAGCTGTGAGGCTGAGACGGTAAACAGAGAAACACACGGAGCGTCCTGTACGACAGCGCCCCCTACTGGTACAGGTTTGGTCGATGCGCGTGCATGTTGAGAGAATGCAGAAAATTTGAATTTCATTGGCTGAAAAATGTCGGCGGCAAGAAATAATGGAAAGGGGTCTCTAGGAGGAAGGAGGGTCTTCATCAGAATGACAGATGTTGTGGAACTCAACCCATTGATCATAGTTTAGACCTGAAATATCATTTAAAACATTTAGAAAACTTTGATACAGAGAAAAATGCTCCAGAGAGCCGCTTTAACAGTCATGTTTTTGGTCTGTGGGAGGAAGTCAGAGTATTGTGAAAAAAACACTGAATGAAATAAAGTTTCTTTAAACATTAGGTGCTGCAGCGCTGCAGAATTGCATCACAAATATACAACAGAAATAACATCAATGAATGCAAAGCAGGTACTCGTCGCTTTCACGCTGTTATTGTTGGATTCTGACTGTAAGAACAGGGCAATGACGATGAAACAAAGAAGACGTCTGTGGACGTCTGCCTCAGTGAGCTCTCTGTTTTGAACCACTGAGATCATCGCTTTCCCATCGCTCTCTGGGTCTGCTCCTATTGGTTCACTGTAAGTCCTGATTGCAGCTAGTTTTTGGTCATGAGACTGCAAGATCTTGCATTGGTGTCGTGGTCACTCTGCACAGCCACAGACCGCCAACGACCAGAGATTACTCCTCAGATGTTTTCACAACAGAAGACTTTCTCTGTGACGGCTGAAGATCGCACAGTGTGAACTCAGCTTTACCGATATGCATGAACAGAAGAATAATGACCGAAATCATTGGGACAGATGATCCTAAATGCATCAAAATCTAGATTTAGATTTCTAACCACTTTAGTTTAGGACTTTTTTTAGTGTATTTGTTTCTGCCATCACTAAATTAATATATTTGGAGGCGGATGACAAGTCAAGTATTTATGCCCTCCATCTCCATGTTACTATGACTCATTGTTTATGTACTACTCTGATTATTGTTTCTGATTTGTGTTTGAAGCAGCAGCTTTTTGAAGAGTTTGGTGCAGATATGAGTTTCTTCCCACCAGCTGTCTTCCAGCTTCATCCATTAAATTATTGCTGCCCTTTCCCAGTAAAACCCCTCTTCACATTCATGAAGCCATTACACATTTTACACACTCTAAACCAACTTATGTGCATCTCAGTTGCAGGAAAATTGAATGAAACTGTTAATTTTCACAGTTTAAGTCTTGACCTCATGGCCTCTGCCACAGCTGTTTATTACAGACCACTGCTTTAATAAAGCTGTATAGATAGTCCTTCAGCACACACAGTTCTGCCCTCGCTTGTTGACGTTTCAGTCAAAAACTATGTGCCAAGTTATTGTTCAAGCTGGAAAACACAGCATACCAGCAGTCAATAGCAGGAAGGAGACTCCTGACCGGTCATAATGTGACAGCAACATTAACCTCATAAAAATGTTTTTCAGGACATTAATTCTCATTTGGAAAAGACACTTGCTTGATCACAAAGATGACCCAATATTTAGGAAATCTGGGCGTTGACATTTCTTCTTCACATAATGAAAAGGGTGATACTGGGAGCTTACTGGGATACAGGGAATTTCCCTTTAGGTAATCTGGTGCTTCACCAGTCTCCTATTCACACTAAATATCTAACAAAAACCTCTCAGACATTAATGTTTAAACAAACCTTTTTATTTTGACAAAATGATAAGTTAGCAAAATGGAGATTCCTGAGAATGTGCTGAAGGCTAATTTCTCATTGAATCCAGGAATCATTTAATAATTATAAATCTCAGTGTGTTTTAAAGTTGCACAGCTCATATTGTGTGTTCAGTGAGCGTTACTGTAATATTCAAATACAGAGCTCACCCACCCATGGGCAAAGCTGAACTCCTGACAACCAACTAAACATACCAATTATACAAGTTGCATATAATTCACAGGAAGAGATGAGGCTATCGAGGGGCGACCATGACCTAGAGGAAGAGTCTGAAACCGTCCTTCATGTGGGAGACCTGTGTTCAAATCCTGGCTCGGTCATGCGTCAAAGTATTCTTGGGCAAGATTTGAACTCCCAGCTGGCAGCTGTGGATGGCAGCCCATTGTTCCTCAAACAATGAGAATGGGTCAAATGCAGAGATAGATTTCCCCAATGGGATCAATAAAGAATTATTACTACTATTATTGTTATCATTATTATTATTATTAAAAAACTAAATTAACATTTGCTACTTAAACAAATCACAATTCTAACAAGCAACAACTTGACAAAGAAGTAAAAATATGCATAAATTTGCATATTCCATTAAAACGATTGTACACTCAATGTAAACCAAACAAATAACATATCATATAAAAGCTGAGACTCGATGTAACACTCATCATGCTACGTGTAAAAGTCAGTGAGCCAGCAGCCAGAAAGAAGCCAAAACATTTCCCTCAGGGACTTTATTGTGCTGCTTTTTGTCACAGAACCATTAATCTTGTGCAGCTTTATTTAACACATTCAGATAATGTGGCTTTCCTCCCAGTTAAATTCCAAAGACAACATTTAGAGGTCACCTGAGGTCAGAGGTCAAAGTTAAAATTTAGTGGGGTTACTGACTTTCCAATATTTTTGAAACACTTGTGGAAACGGCAAACACACATTTGTTAATCTTCCCCAAAATACCAAAGTGTAGATTTTGGTTTGAGTAATGACTTGAATGCTGATAAGAGTATCACAATATGTTTCAGTATTTCCACATTTCATGCCAAAAAAAGTGACTTTATTCTACCCTCTAAAACCCCTTTAGGCACTCATGGGTGGGACACCTAAAACTTTCCACTGAAAGCCACAGTTATTTCAGTTAGATGAGCCATAGATGGCAGGAAAACCCTGGAACCAATCACTGCCTCTGACTTAAAAACTGGCAGATGAGTCAATGGATTATTAAGTATCTAATTAGGTCTATTTAGACCCAATAAATCAGTCAGAATTTCTTCATTAGGCAAAAAATGCAAACAAGCTTAAAAAAATATGATCATCTCATGTGTCAGTGAGGTAGAATTCTCCCCCCCCCCCCCCCCCCCCCCCCCCCCCCCCCCCCCCCGCCAAGAAAACATTTTTACTGGCTCCATATATCCTAAACTATATTTATATTTATGTATGGATAAAAACAAAATATTCCAGTGAAATCCCAATGTGTTGTAACAGTAACCAAGAAGAGAATAATTGATTTCCTTGTGTATTTTTTTTTCTTTTACATTTTTCTAAAGGACTGGTTTGATGGAGTAAATCCCTTCCTTTCCAGTCCTGTTTAAACTGTCCTGGTGGATTTTACAACCTTTTCTGTCTGGCAGCTTTCAGACACGAGAGGCCCCTCTCTATCAAACCTGACTTTTCTGACTTCAAAATCAACCAGCAGGGAGGACGCTGTAAACGAGGAACTGATGAGAGGGTGTGAGCATGATAGTCTTGGTCTTGTTAATTGTGTTTTGATCACTTCGGGGAGGCGATGACTGTAAACTCACTATGAATGTTAGTGGAACTCCCAGCTCCAGGAGGCCCTGCTTCATTCCAGGATGTGTTTTGGCTACAGTGCTTGATTGAATTTGGGAAATAAGTTCAACTTCTCTTTGTTTATGTGCTTGTGCTACTATGTGAGCAGCATCAAGATTAAGGCGGTAAAAACTGTTCCTTGTTTTTCTTCAGGCCTCGCCCTGGTAGTCCCAGTGCTTGCTCAGCTTTTAAACTGAAGGACAAAAACAAGTCCATGTCGATAAAGTGAGCAGCCAGAGAAGACGAAGTTGGGTGTTAATGGGAAAACGTAAAGACCTGTTTATTCTCAAACTTTTATATATATATAAAAAAAGCAGAGGTTGTGAGTGATGTTTCTGTAACATGAAGTGAATCTCAAAAATTTAAATTATTTGAAAGAAATTGTAGAAAAACTGCAAGTTGCTTGATGATATGGTAATATTCTACTTATTTCAATGTTGTCACTTCCTAAAAAGGTAATAAATAGTTATCTCAGTGTCTTGTTATTTCAATTTGATTATTACCACTTGTTTGACTTTTTACTTCTTCCCTCAGTTTGTTCTCTTAAAAAAACATCCATTTCTCTATGGGCAAATCAGTTTATTTACAAAAAAGTGCTGCACAACCTTTAAATGTTAATTACAAACTCATCATTTAAACAAATCATCAAACTGAACAAAACTATAACACAAATAAAACCTGAACCCAGTTAAAGCTAACATACCCAACACAGCAAAGACTTCAAAACGAGTAAGAAGAAATTAGATTCAAAACTGGAAAAATTCAAAAGAAATTTCAGGGTTGTCAGTGCAGCTAATGCACAAAATCTAATCTTCAGCATACATCAGCTCCCCTCTGTAATTCATAAGTGATTTTTTTGTAATAATCTGTGCTTGAATGGATAAATGAAAACATGTAAATCAAACCAAGATTAAAAGAAATGTTAAAGTAGCTGCCAGTGGCTAATTTGGGTCACCATGGTAAACACACACCTGCAAGACAGACACATAGGCAAAGGCTAATTAGCAATATTATTATCTTTAAATAAACAGTCCCGGTGAAAAATCTATGCAACAGTTAACAGCAGAGGGGTAATATGGCTGCACATTGATTTTTGTGTGTCCATAGTGTTTTATTTTAGAAACTAACAAGTTAAAAAATACCCTTTTTCCGAGTTTTGAAAATAAGTTACTGGGACCTGTCAGGATAGAACCTTGTGTGAAGGGTGCTCACTCAGAACTCTGGAAAAACCTCCAAAAAAACTCAGTCCTAACGCAATAAGAGACATGCTGAGTGAATGAAGACGTATGTATAATTTGTGTGTAAAGTAAAAAGGTTGTGGGAGAAGAGGCTGTTTACAAAAGACAGAGAGAGTTCAGACTACTCAAAGGTTAGAGTGAATTACCGTATTGGTCTGAATATAAGAGCACCCTGAATGTAAGACGATTATAATAAAGGCTAAACACTTTATTTCATACCATTCTGTAGTAGGACGGGATTTATTTTTTCAGCTATGTTCTCACAGATTCATTGTCAGTTTTTTTAGAAGTGGCTCATTTTGGGGACTGCAGTTACCTTGTTGGCACTTTAGAGGCTTTCTTTTTGGGCTCTCCATCTCCTAACATCACACTCCAACACGTCGCATTTCTTGACTGCTTGAGAATCGTTTTCTGCATTTTTCACCATGAGCTTAAAGTTTGCATCATAACTTCTCAGTTTCAGGTTCACTTGCCACCTGCTGGTCCTCTCTGTTACCATTTTGTTTGCTGTAAAATTCAGGCCGTAAGCGAGTGTTGGCTGGCATAACAGTAAGCTCCAGTCAACTGTTGCAGGTCACTTCAGTTCTGAGTCATCGCACTCGTTATTGACACATTAAAGTCTAGACCTTGAATATAAGAAACTATTTTTCCCAGATGTGTTTACAAGAACAATGATCATCTTATATTTGGACCAATGATCACATCAAAGTGATTATATTCTAAAATCTACACAAAATCAAACTGTGATCATTTAAAAACAGAGTTCAGTCATGTGAAGTCAAACTACAGTATATGTGGCTCTTTTATACTGCGAATGAAGTTTCTAGCCTAATGTCTGTCCTAATTATAGAGCTACAAAGAGGCGGGGTTTATTCACTCTTTTTACCAAAATCCCATGATTGCCTGTGGGGAAATCCTTGTTTTTTTTTCTTAATTTGTTCATATAATGCAACGTGTGGTGACTAAAAGTCATCATTGTTTGATTAAGCTGCACATTTTAGTGAACTTGTATGAGTTTTTCCAAAGCTGCTGGAGAAGTCGTAAACAAATATTGTGACAGAAATTTAAGAATGGATAATAAATAAATAAAGAAGGCTTATGTGCTCTTAATGATCAATTTCTGCAGTTGTTTTGAGAAAAAGTAAGTTGTTCTACAGATTAAATGGCTGCTACTCAAAAAGTTTTTTGGCCTGAGTTTGAAAAAGCATATCCAAAAGCAATGGATTTGTGGACCTCATTGCGGTCTGAAGTAAAAGGTGTAAAAGATCAGACAAGTAAGGTGTTGCCACTCCATTAGGACTAATAAAAACAAGTCATAAAGTTTTAAACTGGATCTTGAGTCTGACGGGAAGTCGGTCCAGTAGAAACGTAACGGGATGGTGCTGAGGTTTTTTACTGTCAGAATTTGAATTTCTGCTTTTTTGTACAACCTGCAGGCACTGAGTGATGACAGATCAAGAATTACAGAAACAGATGTTACAAAATGCACCAGGCTGTGTAAACATTAGATCCATGAAACATCAGTAAAATCAGTAAAGTGTTTCGGTAAAAAGTAGATGAAATGTATGTTTGCTGCTCATATCAGAAGTCCAACACATGCAAAATAAAGACACCAAAACCCAAACTGAAATCATGAGTTTTTATTTGTCTCATCTTTTTGTATCCTTTGCAGTTGACTTCATATGTGAGCAAAGGTCAAAACTAAACGCATCCTTCAGCGTTTGCCTCACTTCATAAATCCGTCAGTTTTGTGGTGTAAGTTTGCAAACTCAATAATATGCTGAGAGAGAACCATTCCAACTAGGTTATGGCCTTCTGTCGTCAGCAATTTCACAGACCAAATGGTGACAGGTGACTGTGAAAGTTGCAAGGCATTCTTCTTTTTTATTGTCTCAGAAACAACTAAATCGGATGTTTCTCAAAGTTTAGGTGGTCATGAAACAATAAATATTGAGTCTTGAGATTATCTTCAGAAATTAAATTTTTATTTGGTTTAACTGAAAGAAAGAAAAAAATTATTCTCTTGTCTTCAAGAAAATGAAACATGCCGGACATAGCAAACTTATCTGTTCTCTTTCTTTTGCATGATGTTTTATTTTGTAACTGTGCTGCCTTTTGGAACAGGACTCCTTGGACAATGACATATTATCACTGGGACGTTCCTAGGGGGAAATAATAAATAAAACAAATTTAAAAAATAATTGATAAAAGCATAATTTAACAAATTTGTTATAAGAGTTTAAAAACCATATAATGAGCAGGAATGGTAAAACAGTTGTCATTACACGCAACATTAAAAATGTCACAACGACTAAATTTAATTACCTAAAAACATCACCAAAGTTCAATCATTTCTCTCTCAGAATGCAGATTCAGTCCATGCCTTTACCAGCTGCACGATTGATTACTGTAATGCTCTGCTTTCTGGTCTTTTTAAGAAAAGTATCACAGCTGCTTCAGAACCCAGCTGCAAGGACAAAGAGCAGATACAGAGCTCACACCACACCTATCTCAGCATTCGTTACATGTGCAGCTTAGAGTAGATTTCAAGAATATTTTATTGGTTTTTAAGGCTGTCGATGGTCTTCGTTTTACTTATGTGTGGCAGAAGCTCAGTAGGTAAAGCGTTCATCTGGCAACTGGAGAGTTGCCAGTTTGATCCCAGGTTCTGCTGGGTTTTGTCACTGTGTCCTTGAGCAAGACACTTTACCCACCTTGCCTGTGTGTGAATGTTGGTGGTGGTCAGAGGGACCAGTGGAACAAACTGATTGTCTCACTTCTATCAGACTGTCCCAGGGCAGCTGTGACTACAGACATAGTGTACCACCACCAGAGTGTGAATGAGTGTGTGAAGTGTAGCGTCAACAAATACGCTATATCCTCTGAACTTTGACCTTTGTGATCATTACTACAATAACCCATCTTTTTCCCAATAACTTGGATTAAAATGACTCTATTATTATGTTGTAACCTGAATCAACATTCCTTCCAGGACCGGTCGTGTCGGAAGACCCAGAAGACTTTCTTTAGTTAATAATTAAACTTAAAGACTCTTTGATGTCTCATTCTAAAGGACACTACCTTTAATCCACTGTCCAGAAATGTCTTAATATGATTAATGCATTTTCTTCCAGTATTAATGAATGTTGATCCTGCATCAGTATTATTTCATGTTTCTACTTTTGCTAAAAGGTTAAATCATATTAATAATCCATTCAGGGTTTAAGCTGGGATCTTTAAAGCCGAGAGCCATGTGACTTGGTAATCGTATCCTATTGGTCCATGCGTCAAAAAGAATCCATGTTGGGCTTCCAACACGGAAGTCCTCTAGTTCTCGCTCTGCCAGCAACGAGAAAAGAAGCGCACCGTTTCTCAGCTACACAGTACGCTCAGGTGCCGACTTTCCCTGGGGGTCAAGTCCCGTTAA
Organism: Callopanchax toddi; assembly: GCA_006937965.1. Classification (NCBI taxonomy): domain Eukaryota; kingdom Metazoa; phylum Chordata; class Actinopteri; order Cyprinodontiformes; family Nothobranchiidae; genus Callopanchax; species Callopanchax toddi. The sequence continues at coordinate 443,902 of SSNR01000330.1, forward strand.
GGTCGATATTATCTCCCCCGAATTGAAGCTAGACATCATCCGTCTGCGTCCGTTTCCACCTGCCATGGGGAAGAAACTGCTAGTCTCCTCTCCCAGCCAGATATGGAACTGCTGACCGACTCTCGGACTCTTCCGTGCCTTGGGGCGGCTTCATCTGCCACCTCGGGGAATCCGAGGGACGTCCGGGCCACCCTACCCACAGACGACCCTCCTCTGCCACGCCGAAATGATCCACGGAGCAGTCTCAGCAGGTACACCCGATCTGGTAAACTGAGGCTCTTGATAAGCAACCCTCCAGTTAACTTAGTCTCCAAACTCCCCTCATAACTAGTTTAGGTAATTCCCTAGCTATATATATATATATATATATATATATATTATATATATATATATATATATATATATATATATATATATATATATATATATATATATATATATATATATATATCACAGGCTCTCGTCATTAACTCTCAGCTTAATGCCATCAGAAGAAACTCCCTAAGATGCAAACTTCCTACCTCTCTGTTTGTTTGTTCAGTCTGTTTGCTTAATAAAAGAAGTAAAGTCTAAGTCTGCCTCAGGTTTATATCTTTCAAGTATAAGGTACTTAATTACTCACTTTGAATGTTCCAGAATCTAAGAATTTCCCTGCATAACCATTAGAGTAGCGAGGGTATCTTAGCATAGCTCAGAGTAAAACCTACTAAGCTAAACTAATAATCTTGCGGAAGTGTGTGCTATTATAAACAATAAGAACAGGTTATAATACGCTACAGAAGGAATACCGTAATTTCCGGACTATAAGCCGCTACTTTTTTCCCTTGCTTTGGACCCTGCGCCTTAAACAACGGTGCGGCTTATCTGTGGCTCAGCTAACGGCTACCAAGGGGGCGCTATCAAAGCACCAGCGCACAACAAAGTATGTTTTGAAAAACTGGACTGCTGCGTGATGATGATGGAGAGTAAGAGATGACTGTTTGGGAACTGCTGTATCAAAATAAGCAGCCTACCTTGTTATGTCTTCCTCCTCCTGCGTGCTAAAACCATCAAAATCCTCTTTGTCAGTGTCAGAAATGAACAGGCCCAGAATCGCCTCATCAGCCAGTCTCTCTCCTTTGTTGTCGCTCTGAAAACCAATAAAATCCTCTTCCTCTTTGTCAGTGTCTGAATCAAACAGCCTCCGAACGGCTCAATCAGCTATTGCGCAATCCACTTCTATGGCCGTGTGTCGCGTTTGCGCATGTGCACGTAATTTACGTGACCGCGATTCACAAAGCTTTTGCGTGTTTTACGTACGTGCGTTTACCTCGCAGTCACGTTCATTACGTGCGCATGCACAAACGCGACGCGCGGCCATAGAAGAGGATTACGCAATAGCTTATGGAGCCCTTGTTTGGAGGCTGTTTTACTCCGAAACTGAGGAAGAGGATTTTATTGGTTTTTAGAGGGACAACAAAGGAGAGAGACTGGCTGAGGGGGCGATTCTGGACCTGTTCATTTCTGACACTGACGATGAGGATTTTGGTGGTTTTAGTACGCAGGAGGAGGAAGACGATGATACGGTAGGCTGCTTATTTTTGATACAATAGTTCCCAAACAGTCATCTCTGTCCCAACAATCCCCTCTGTGGTAGCAGGAACTCATATATAGAGTAATTAAACATTAAGGAACAGTGAGGCCAGCTAGTGCTGCTGGAACCGGTTGGGCCGCTCCGGCTTTCTCTCAGTTCAAGCAGCAATCAGTAGCTGCCCAAGGTGGTAAAACATTTACATACGAACAGTAGGCTGTGTCCTCAGAGCAGACAACAACCGTATTCACATACAAACAGACAAAGGTATGTGGGTGTGAGAGTAGCCTCTAAGTGGCCTCCCACACACACATACATATGGTAATTAAACATTAAAACACCCGCGGCTTATAGTTAGGTGCGGCTTATGTGTGGACAAATCTGCAATTTCCCCCAAATTTGGCTGCTGCGGCTTATATTCAGGTGCGCCTTATAGCCCGGAAATTACGGTAATAATGGATCCTCCGTAAAGCATTTTGGGTGTCTGAAAAGTGCTATATAAATTGGATCTATTATTATTATTTATCAAACCTTCTTTTACTTTATGAACCCTCCAGATCTCTCAGGTCATCTGAAAAAAGGTTCTGATTGGACATAAAATTAGAACTAAAACTGATGGCGAGGCATCACTTTCTGATGATGGACCTGCCTGTGGAACAGGCAGAGAGAACAGCTGAGAGTGTTGATGTCTTAATCTCAAAACTCTTCATTCTCACTTTTAGTTTCAATATTTGTTCAAAACCTTTAACAGGTTTATGGTGCTGCAGCAGCACATACAGCAGCGTGGTTTCAGACGTTGTTCAGTTGAAACAAACAAAACAAATAAGTCTCAAGCTAATTTTTAGAGGTTTAAAAACATGTAATAAAACATTATCATACTGGAATGGCTTCTTAGAGTAAGAGTTGTTTTAAATAGCTGAAAATTAGCTGCTAACCTGTGACTGATTTTCAACAGTCTCTTCTGAACTGATTAGACATAAATATTGCTCAAGTCAGAGGACTTCTTCCTGTTTCTAGAGGCTTTAATGATGTCACCAGTGGGTGTCCTTATATAGACAAATAACCCCTTCAAAATGACCCAAACATCCCTGTAAAGAGACTTCATTGTTTGACAAATTTGATTAGAACTGTAAAGATAATTTCTGAGGTCATAAAATCAGCTTTCAGCAGGAATAGTTTTTAATATTTTACTTATTTACTTGTTGATTATTTGTTGCAGCTATCATCTGGTCTCAGAGTTTTTTAGCCATAGAGCAAGATGTTTACATGGAAGCGGCACCAAGCTGTTGTTCTGATGAATAGATTAATAAAACTCACTCACTCACTAAATTCATCAACTCATTGGACAAGAACATCCAGTCTATCAGGGAAGACATACAAAACAGGGTCCTTCTGGGAGAAAAACAAAACTAAAATACTCTGGTTGAGAAGCAAAGAAAGTTAAAGAGTCAATATCCTTATTTCTGGATGCATTGCAAACTATAAGCTGTATTTGTATTTCAGAATTAAGATGGATGTTTTTGTTTGGACACATGGAAAACCGACACACACGGAATTGTGTTTTTTTATGTTAGGAACACAAGACTGAGTCCAAAGGCAGAGCAGATTATTTTCCAGTGGCTCAACTAGACCCTCTAATTAAACTGACATCCAATAACTCAAGAAGTTCATCAATCAAAGATGGCTGAAAAATTCAAGATATTTCTGTCCAAGTCAAACAGGAGAATCTCCAGAAAATGTGTCCTGATTGTGTCAGTAGTAAAATCATTAAACAGCTACTGGAGCTTTGAGTTTTACAGCATGATGACAAAAAGTCAGGTTTATTCTCTGTTTTTTTAGTTTTGTGAAATAGCTGATAAATTCAACAACTTTTTCATGTTTACATCTTAGCTTATTATGGTAACATGAGAGTTTGTCTCCTTTGTGGTTCACATTAACTCCCATCTAGGTTCCTAATGAAGGCTCCAAAGTAAATATGAGTTTATACTTCCTGGCAGAGAGAGTGGGTGAGAACAATGATTGAGTGGGAACTCCCACTCCCTCAACTGGGTCAAACTCAAATCTGATCACACTTATGAATAAAAAAATTATCCATCTTATAGCTTTTTACTTTTTTTTTTTACTACAAACCTTTTACTGATGGATGCTAAAATAAAGTGTTTGCATAGTTTACATCATCCGAATAGACTCCGATAACAATAATAAACAATAATTGTGTGTAAATGTGTTGGTTCTGAGATGGAAGTGTCACATGTGTGAGGTGTGACACTTCTTTTTTTTTGACACTTTCTCTTCATTGATTTTCTTCTTATTTGACGTATAGAACTGAAGAACTAAAGAGGGCAAGGAAAACTAACATGTATTTACATCTGTTCCCATATTTCAGATTACACATCATCTCCTTTCTTACACATAGTACATATTACGTATAGGTGCATCAGCAATCCAAATGAAAACGACTATTCTTCAGCATCCCACTGGTATCAGTTTCTAGTCTTTTAAGGTATACCGCTCCCATCTTTCCCAAAGTGTCTCTCCTTTCTCCTTCTGCAGCCGCAGTGAGAAGGTCATCAGTTCCATGTATGACCAGCTTCCGTGTGAGGTGTGACACTTCTGATGAAGACTGCAGCCAGTGGTTGAAACATGTTGGATTAAAATTATACGACTGTGGGCCTTCAGCCCCGAAATCATAGGCAAATTCTGCAGAATCTGACGACAACTCTCATACAGCGCCATGTAAACAGATAATAGTGAAACAAACCAGTTCCAGAGTCCCTTCTGGTTTTTCTGCTGTTTTACAGGTGTGTGATGATCAAGCCCGCTGGAAGGCACCAAAACATGCATTTATAATTAGATCTCGATCATAATTACATTTGAAATACTTTCTATATATGTCCAGCTTATTCAAAATTGCTTAAATGGGTTTAAAGTGGAAGATGGCCTTTAAAGGTAAATAAAAACATACCTAATGACGTCCACATGCCTACAAATCCTCAGTAACAACAAGCTTCTTCCAGGAATTTCTGAGAGGCGTGGCCACCTTTTAGCTTGGCCACTAAAATAGTGGTTTTTTGTTCTTTTTTTTAACTGGGATTAAATCAGCAACCCTCTGGTTGGCAAACATTCACTCTCCCTCTAAACCACAGCCACCCCTTCTGTTGGTGACTGGCAGCAGGAAGGTTACTCATCCAGTCTTGTTGCTTTTTGCACATTTTGTCTTTTTGAATTAAGGAAAATCATAAACCTGAGATTTAAACAACAACCATATCAACCGCAGACAGTTCAACTCATGAATGTTTAATAAAATATTGGTGCTGGTTTACCTGCTCAGTTTTAACATCTGACTAGTGACTGGGTGGCTTTTCTCCTGATTAGTAAATAAATAATAATAATAAACAGATGTTGGTTTAAAATCTCTAAATTAGAATTCAGATGCATGTATGTGTGTTAGGTTGGTTGTACATTTGGATTCAACCTGAAAAATTAACCATTTTTTAAAAAAACAAGTCGATTAAATTAAATCAATTAAAGTATACAGCACAGCATTTATTTAACGGCGCAGTGAGGACTTGTAAAATCAGAGGAGCCAGCTGGCTAACACTTTTACAGCAGAGCCTCGATGCTTCAACTCTTTAAGTGTTTTTACAACTCCGACCTGAAAAGAAACAACTGCACTTTAGATATAAATAATTAGAAGACAGGAGTTAGAAACACTTTTCTCATTCTGTCTGTGGTGTTGACTCTTTAGGACAGTTACACTTCTGGTGTACTTGGATGTAAAAACAACCATAGAATTTTTTTTAAAGTTTTTAACCTATACACCAAGAATTAAAATAAAATGTATAGTAATTATGTGAGAATAATAATCTTAATATTAAGAAAATAATATAAAGTGATAATGTTTAGCTTTTTTTACTCAAACATTCTAATATTTTTTAGAAATATTTTAGTTTAGTATTTTTGTCCCATCACCTTGAATTATGCTGAATTGTAAGTTAATTATTGTTAGATCAAATGGTTTTTTTTTTTAAGTTTCATTAAATTCCATCTAGTGTTCCATGAGCAATTATTCTAACCAATAGACAATCAAATGGTCAAAAACATTATAACCTGCCTTTTGCCATTCAGAAGTGGAAGACCTTAAAAAAGGCCAAATACATTTTTTGCTATTAGCATTAATGAGAGAAGTCCTCGCCTACCAGGATGCATATTTTGGCATTTATATTTAGCATTTACCTCTATTAATAAAAAACAGGGAGGAGAAGATAAAAACGAGGAGAAAATGGAGGGTAACATAACCACAGCGATTAGTGTAAAACACATCTGTAGCCTTTTTAATGACCAAGCCTAACATAATTGTCCTGTGCATTGTTTTTTATACTGCACACGGTCTGCCAAAGCTGCAGCTGGCTGCAGCATTTTAATAATCCACACTTATTCTATACACACTTAATTTGAAAATAACGCCATTAAAAATCTGCATTGGTGGCCTGAGAGCAGCAAGCAATCACTCATCAGCCAAAACCACAAATGTAATGTAATAATGTAAAGTGCAGATTTTACTGTAAATAAACAAATGTAATGCACATAGGAAACTTCGTCTGCACCATTTCAACCTAAATAAGTTCATTTTCTGCAGCAAACAAACCACTATTTTCTTCTTTTTTTTTTTTGCAAGTTGTGATGTGCAGTCCTTTATAAACTGCTTCTGAACACATCCTGTACAAATAAAGTTTATTATTATTATTATTTCTTGATAATTATCAGGGGAGTAATTAGTATGAAGCAGTGTTTGTATACCTCTGTGTGTTTCTCCAGGCCATTTAACCTAAATACACTCATTAGCCTGCTGGGGTATTTCTGGACATTTTGTCATCGCACCCTTTGTTCAGAGGGAATTTCTGTGATGGAGTTCAGAACAAGTGGTCAGGAATCTGAAACTTGAGTCTGCGTTGCTATTCCGACTCCTTCGACACGTTGCCATGTGTGGCGAGTTTGTCTGAGCTCGTCTAATCAAACTGACTAAATATGGAGAAAATGGAAGTCGTTCCAGTGTTCAAGGAGATGGTTTTGCATACAGCTATATTGGAACAAGACATGCTTTTTTCTAAATACCTCGTCAGAAGTGTGAAGAAACGTGCAGTTATCAGAAATTCAGAATGTGATTTTGCTTCACTCCACAGTTATACTAACACAAAACTTTTCACCTAAATGTATCTGCTTTAAAATAGACCTCTGTCCTTGGAGAAAAGGCACCAAGTCTTCAGCTTCAACTCAGAGTCCAAGAATCTAAATTTAAACCCTAAAAATCTTCATGTCATCACTGCCACTTCCAGTGGTCACAAAAAGGAAATTGGTAAATGCTTCGGCAGATTATATTACATTATTAAACGTGGTGTCTGCAAACAAGAGTTTACCAATAAGCTAATCTCAGAAATAATTTGATGAAGGCACATAGTGATCTAAAATAACCAGCCACACCGCATAATAAAAGTTTGATCCTCAGTATTATGCCCAAGGTCAGAATGTGGCAGATCCAGGAGGGCAGTCTAGACATCCCTCTTCCAGCAGCACTCTCCAGTTCCTCCTGGGGAATCCAGAGAGGATATAGAATCCTCCCAGAGGGTTCTGTGTCTGCTCCAGGGTCTTCTCTCAGTGGGATGATGAAGATGACCAGCAGCTCTATTCAGAGTTCTCCCTGCAAGACAGAGCTCCATGCCTCATCTAAGGCTAAGGAAGCTCATTTTGAATCTGGAATTTCATCTCATAGGTGATGGTTGAGGTGGTCCAGGATTTTGAGTTCTGCATTTTGACAAACTGGAGCAACGCACATTACTGCAGACAAATCCCCAAACCAAACTCATGAATGAGTTGCCAAGATGCATTTACTTCTTTCCTTGAGTCAAAGACTCACTCCTAACCTTGAAGGAGCATTCACCTTCTTCAGATTGAGAACTATGGTCTCACACTTGAAGGAGCAGACTCTCATCCAGCCTCTTCACATTAAGCTATGAACTGCCCCAGTGCACGCCAAAGGCCACGATCCAAAGACTCCAACAAAACCATGTCATTTGCAAAGAGCAGAGATGAGAACATGCAATTCCCAAACTAGACACCCTGTTCTCCGTAGCAACATCTTGAGAATCTGTCCATGAACACCACAGACAGGATTAGACCAAGGGCAGTCCTGTCAGAGTCCAATGCACACTGGGAATGAGATTGTGTTTGTGCCAAAAATTCAGGTCTTGCTTTGGTTGTACTGGATAGACCCTGGTGTCCCATAATCACACAAAATCCCCCCAAAGTGCTGAAGGGGACATGGCCATCTGCATTCTCTAGATCCACAAAATAAAGTGGACTGAAGAACCTGGTGATTTAGCTAGGAAATTTTACTGAACAATCATAAATTCAGTTGACTGTGGTTCAGGTATCTTATTTTGGTTATCTTTAATTCAATTTAAAGGGATACTATGCAGTTTTGCTTGTTTTGGCTCCCCCTGGTGTCCGTTTTAAATCACTGCTGTAAAAACGTTAGCACCATTGTTTCTGCTCAGAAACACCTAAATCTAACTGTTGAAATGTCTCCTCAGCCTTCATAGCTTTCTACTGGAGTGGTTATTTAGTCCTTCAAAGAAATCAGCTGTGTTCAAGCAGGAAGAGATTTAAAAAAAAAAAAAGAAGCAGGAATCATGAGCTAAAAACACTCCGGTGCTAGCATAACAGCTAGCCATTTTGGGTTAGCCTAACCCTCGCGAGATATGTGGCTTTGTGAGACTTCCCGGGCACCAGACCGGAGACTCAGATGTTGCAATTCCGTTGGTATTCTTAATCTAAGCACCAGATGAAGCTAAGTGACTTTTCATTAACCCTGTAAAGGGTCATAGTAGCACATAGTGGCTCAAGAAAAATATTTTAAAATATGAAAAAGTTGCAAAGCCGAACTCCTGTGACCCCCCTCAGTCACTCAAGGTTTAAGATCTCAAATGTTTAAATAAAAACAGAGTGAATTTAGTGGCCTGATTTGTTAGCAGAACATCAAGTCATCCCTAATCAGTATGTCAAAGGATTGGATGATGGATAAGAACAGCAAAATACTGGAATGACAAATTAATTTGGGAATCAAACCCGTGTGATTTATAATATTTTCTATTATTTAAACCAAACATCATTATTTCAGATACCACTTCAAAGGGACGTGTACTTGTAGGGTTAGTATATTTAGAAAGCAGCTGCTCACTCTTTTGTTGCTCCTGGACAGTTCTCTCAGAGCTGTAATTCGAGTGCCTTGCTCAAGAGCTCTTGAAAGGTAGCTGGGAGAACTCGGTTTTTCTGCTCTGCTTTTCGCAGCTGCTTCATTTATTCAAACCGGCCACCTTCTGACCACAAGGTCACTCCTCCTACCATCAGGCCTTCGTGCCACATGGAGAAATATTCCACTAGAGATCGAAATGTAAACAGCACTCTTGTTAGTTTTTGGTCAGGCCAGGCCTTTAACAGGAATTCAAGCTGTGCTAGCACACCATTAGGTCCTGGCAAATAAAAAGTCATAATTCGGATTATTGAGTCAGTCAGGAGAGGGTGGAGGGTTGTGAGAAACACTGGGAATATTACAAAAGTCCAAAAATGTCTCCTAATTGAATCTGTCACACGTTTAGGTCTTTGCACGGAGGGAAATGCAGCCAAACGACACAGATGTTAGCTAGTTACATTTTCAAGTAAATGTTTGTTTTCTCCCACATTGACACACAGGTTCAGTGTTTTTATATCCCTGAAACACAAGGGATTTAATAGAGATCTTATTAAACTCTCACACTGCTTGGAAACATCCACAGAATCCTAAATAACAGCTGCGTAAATGACACAGGTGTAGTCGGCGTCCGTCTGGAGTCTGCGCTGCTGAGTAGTCTGACCCAGAGATTTACCTAGCGTGTTAAACTGTAGCCACTTTTACAGCCTTAAATTGTGTGACCAGCTTGGAAAAATAAAGGAAAAGTCAAGGAGTAAGAGGGAGATTTACCAGTCGAATCCTTTTACAGAAGTGCTGTGCGAACTGTCCCCAGCCACTTGCTAAAGACATAACATATTACAGCTGATGAAAAACAGCAGGATGGGAGGTTTCTGTCATCTGCACGACACGCCCGGCAGACCAACTGCTGCGGCAACAAGGCTCTAAAGGAGATTTGCTTTAGCTGCTGAAAAGCTGAGTGGGTTGTGTTTTATTAAGAGGAAATAACAGATATCAGTCAGGTTGTTTTTACGTGTGGCAGTTTTACCGATACTAATTAAATTATGCAAACCAAGCATTGCTGGCAGGATTTTTTAATGTTAATAAATGCAAGATTATATTTTTTTAAACTGCTGCTGAGACTGTTTGGTAGGTGATGGTTTCCTGGTTCTTTTATTCACAAACTAGGTCAAAATCTTTGTTAATTATAACAAGCAATAATGTGTGTGTGTCAGTAAATTATCCCCTAAACTACTGCATGGATATGAATGAAACTCTCAGGTTAACAGTGGGATGTACATCTACAACTTTTTGGAGTCAAACCACATCAAGAAAGCCAGCTAGTCAACATTAGCAAATGCAAAAATGGCTTCAACTCAGTCAGTTTTACAGATATTGAGCTAAGATTTGGTGCCATGAAAATTAAATCCTCCTCAACAAATTCTCAAGATGAGGTCATCACTTGAAACTTTGCTAACAACTCTTTTTCTGCATGAAGTGGATCGGAATGAAAATCATGAACCTGTTTTTTGAATGTAATTTAATTTTTTTCCTTCCATTAAGAGCTGCAGCTCAAAAGCATTTTTTTTTCCTTATACAATTTTTCCTGCTGTGTCCATCTTCAGTTTTGGGAAGCAGTAGCTCAGTGGTTAAGGCATTGCTCTTGTTGGCTTCCGGCTGCGCTTGTCATGGTGTCCTGGTCAGAGGGCTGGTGGCGCCTCTGTGTCTGGTCGCTAGCCTCTGTAGCTCCATCAGGTTTAGTCCATTGACTTTGAAAAGCGCTATCCAAATGTGATACATTTACATCCGTTTTTGTGCAGTATAATTGTACACTAATTAGTCCAACCTGCTGCTCTTCATGGGGATGCTTGAATCAGTATATAATTAGCTCTGTTTGTGAATCTAAAGCTGAAAGGGAGCAGCTACTTTGAGTAGTAATGGTTCAGCTTGCTTGAAAATCATCATCCTCACCCTCAACACATGCTTCAAGTGCAAAAACATGATATGGCTTCGTCACATAAAATTGTGCATCATGTTAAACCATATCAAGATTTAGCCAAAATGCTATTGTTTTTGAATATTTCTCAGCATAAAATGACCCAAGTTTACAATTATCTTTTGGTTCAACAAGTGCTCAGTGATTCACAAACTGCAACATCTTCATTTGTGAATCATCCTTAGTTCTTTTGACATCCTTTCAGAGGGATTGCAACAAATGGTTTGGTGAAACAATTGAAAGAACGTCTGCTCTTTACATCATCTTGCCTGCAACTTAACATTTGTTCTGGATTGAACCACAACAGATGGGACTCCTACATAAGCTTTAACCTGATTTATGGAGTAAAAGCTACAACTTGGAGTGCACGGACGCTGAGCGCAATGTGATTTTCTGACACTTTTTATCCAAATAAATCCAATCTGACATCAAACAGCTTCACATCCAACAGTCATGACTTTGCAGGGAGTTTCACTGCTGCAGATGTTGGACGTTTACAGGAAAATGACACAAGAGACGCATCTTTATGGGCTCCCTCCTCTATGATTATGCACTCACGAACTCATCCTCCACGGTCACACTTCACCTTCAAATTGAATTCAAACTAGTCTGATCTGATTGAGCAGCAGGGAAGCAACTGCCAGTTTCTGCTTGTTGGAACAAGAAATTAAGATTAAACAGCGGAGCAGAGGAGTGAGAGTAAATGATGTCAAATTGGAAACAGGGTCTCCTGATAGTTTGGAACATCTGTTTCAGTGTCGGGTTGCTGCAGCTCATGTTGGGCTGCAGTTTCCTTCACATGGCGGTCTCTAAATGCACCTCTGCTCCTTCCAGGCACAGTCCACGGTTTATAAACGGCCTAGGAGATTAAGCCAATGCTTAATGTGCCCATGCTTACCTTATACACACCCCTAACTGTCCCCAAATGCACTTTACATTTCTTCCCACAGAAGTGGTCTCACTGTGTGTGACTGATGGCGGCGGGACTTCTGTGTCGTGGCAATTTGTGCGTTCAATTTGGTGAGATTAAGCAGCGTGATAATCCAGGCCGCTTTCCCACAGGAAAGCTGCTGCAGCTCGGTTTCATGCAGCGATAACCTTTTAGTGTTTCTTTTCATGATATATGAACAATGAAAGCCTCGTCACGCTAACAGAGATTAAAGGCGATGGATCAAGTCAGGCTTCAAATCCGCATCCAAGTATCAACTGACTCAAACTTTTTCCTGTGAAGATTTATTAGAAAAAAAACCTCATTTATCTGCATCGTGATGTGTTTGTAATGTTTTGCAACTTCTTTTCTGTTACTCGGGGGAAATAAAAGTAGAAGAATGCAGCCTTGGGTTGTCACATTAATGATGCAATTGCCTGTGATGTCCGTATTGCATCTGACAGTGAACTTCCGAGGCATATCGGCTCGAGCCCAAACAGACGCCGACTTTAGCGCCAGACAACTGAGCGATCGTTTGGAAAACACTGGCTACAGCCGGTGTTTTCATTTTCAGCTCACGTTTTAACCTCCTCGCCAGCTCTCAGCGAATCTTTCAGCTCCAAACTGAAAGTGCATTTAGCGTGTGACGGATAACCCTAAAAAATATCCTGATCGGACTGTGTGAGCTGCACAGGCGTGTTTAGACTCAGCTGGAAGGCGACTGTCCATGGGATTTGAAAATTACAGTTCAGTGTGAACATCCAGTGTGGGGGTGAAGACGAGGTTATCCCTCAATGCCTTCTAAAATGGCTCCCCCGAGACTTGACCTCTCCGTGTCCTGACCTTTTGGCACTGAAGCTATAATCTCTGTCAAGTTTCCCTCTCACTCCTATCGTCTCCATATTTCCTCTTCGCCGTTTCCCCTCTCTCCCCGTCCTCTCGACTATTTACTCTTGACATCACTTATTTTTATTTTCTCAGTCATCCTCCCTGTTTTCTCTCTCTCTGTCTGCTTGCTCACAGTTTTTCTCTGTGTCTCCCTCAGCTATGTAGCCACGCTGCCAGAGCTGACTCTTTTGATTTGAGTGCACTACATGTGGTTGAAATCTGAGGCCCGCTCCACTGCCAAGCCACAGGCCCTGTAATGGAGCGCCTGTGCAGGAGAATAAGGCATTGTTCTTGGTGTACTTGGTGGATGAATAGAAGGAGGGAGAAATCTCAGTCTGTTTGAAAAAAACACACACACAGCCTCTGGGGTCAAAGGGGAGCTTCATAATCTCGTTGTAAATCCGACTCTGGGTAGCAGCGGAGGGAAAAACCACCTGGGAATCATTTGCAGACACAGGATGCAGAGATGTTAGCAAGACAAACTGTCCAGTCTGGGTTTCCTGGTCTGTCTGACAGCGTGCTCAAATCACATAAACAAAACCGTCCTAAACTTGACTTTAACTCACACTTGAATATTATTATAATGACATTTTTCTTAGTCGCCCTGACTGTAGCATCCAAACAAACCAATTCCAGGAAAGCCCAAACAATTCTGATCCTTCACTTACAGGGAGAGTTGATGGGTTTCATTCTGCGTAACACTTAACCTGTTGTAGGTTACCCTTCCAAAAACATCAGATTGGAGAATTACAGATTAATTCTGACTAAATTGATGAGCTAACAGCTAGTATAAGCTGCCATCTTAAAAAGACTGCAATCTAAAAAAAATGACTAAAGTTCATGCAGATGTTATTTTATAAACCACAAGGCTGCTGTCAGTTTCATATTTCGTGGTTGTTCTGGAAGAAATATGTAATTCATAAGAGTTGATACATTTTGTCAATTAAAATAAGGGATGTTGGCTGGGCAGTGCAAAATGTGCATGTTCCCATCTTCTCATGTTCTGGTTTGATGTAATAATCTTCTATTGTTCTTATAAGTGTGTAGCACTTGCGCTACATATTTTTTCAGATAAATGTTAAGAAGACTAAGTTCTGAGGAGTAATGAGATTATGATTAGTTTTAAACTGACAGATTTATTACTGTAACACACAAAATGTACACACAAGGAAGACTTTTTGTTGAGACAAACACAAACCCCAAAATAAAATAGAGCTCTTTTCGCCCAAAAAATAAAAGAAAAATGTAAAGAAAAGAAAAGAAAATATCAAGGGAATAAATTGGTTTCAACCCTTGTTTCTTTGTTCAGTTCTTGTGGTTCTAATCAGTTTTTCTCTAAGTACACTACCTGGGTATAAAGGCTGGAATACACCGGATACCTCAGCAATGCGCCACCTCGCGGCTGCGGTGTTGGCGAGTCTTGTACTCACACAAGACGCGTTCCTGACACAGCGCGCCAAAGGTCGCTGCTTGAAAAGTCGCGCGATAGTCACAACAACATCACGGGGGAATTGAAAACTAGAAGTGGGAAGTGAATTCTTTGTTTATATGTGATCAGAGCTGCCGTCGTGTGTTGTGGGAATCTAATTCTAATTCTTTCAAAATGGGTAAGTAAGTTATTTAATGGAGCTGTTGTTTATGTGTGCCGTAATGTTTGTGGCGGTTTATTTCCGTGTGCCGTAATAGGAGCCGTCCTGCGTCGTAACGTCGGTGTCATAGTAATGCCGGTGTCAGAAAGTACTCATGACACACGCGCACAGCTGCGACTGGCGCAACTTTTAAAATGGGTGCGAATCTTTAGCGCGATGGCGGCGCTTCGCATTTTTCTGGGACGCGTTGTGGCGATCTCTGTGTGAGTGATCTGACGGACTAAAATGGGTTTTAATCTAAATAACGGCGCAGGCGTGAAGTGGCGCAGCGCTGAGGTCTCCGGTGTATTCCAGCCTTAAGTGTGTGCATAACATCTTAGCTGGAAGTTCCTGAGAGTTCCAAGAAGCTTTGGTAGATCCCTGTAGCTGCTGGCCAGTCAACTAACAGGTATCCTCCAAGCATTGTCCACAGGTCTGGCTCGCCATCTCATCCAGAACCTTCTTTTGATTGAAGGGCTCCAAACGAAAAAACAGTCTACGAAGACTGAAGAAAACTTCATCACAATCTACCCATATCAAATCACCAGGAATGAATGTTACATTCACTCGCTGCATAAAGTTTTTTTTCTTTTACATACAAGTGTTAACCCTTTAATGACCATACACTCTGTGTGTGGGTTACAAGTGCTTCATAAATAAAATGACATGGTGTGTTTTGCTATGCTATGCTAAGATTTTATCCAGATCTAATCATTGTCAAACTTTGATTGAGTGTTGAAAAAGTTGTTTACTGAACAAAAATTTGAAAAATAATTTAGCTATCACTAGTTTAGTATTTATTTGTATTATATGTGGTTAAAGCTTGAGTTGTGACCACCTACTGGCTAAGAATAGCTTTTTTAAAGATTTTACTAAAGTACTTTACCAGCTCAAAAATAAAAAAAGAACTGAAATAGTGTTTCTTGTAGTAGTACACAATAAAGTTCAAGAATTTT
>SSNR01000330.1:460582-473883 GCA_006937965.1 Callopanchax toddi
TTACTCTGACTTTGTGCTTTGTTTTGTTGTTTTGCATAAAAACCATCTGATAATTTATCCTCCATCTTTACTTTGAGAGCTGATAAAAGTATTAACCTGATAAATACATTTTAAAAAGATCAAAGGAACATCTCGCATCTTTATTTTCATCATTTGTTTTTCAGACACTTTCCTTCCTTCCTCATCTGACTGTTTCCTCTTAACATTGTTGAGTCACGCCTGAAGTAAACCCAATGAAAGGCTAATAACCGTGTTTTCAAAGCAAATTGAGGATCAACAGCCTGCTGCAGCGTGCTGCTGAGCTGTCACCAGTTCCTCTGCAGTTTGTTTAAACATCAGAGGATAAAGCAGCCACTGTCTAAAGGAGCAGCTGTTTCCTCGCTCTCTACCGTTCTCCTGAAGGTGATGTATCATCCGACTGAGGAAACAAACACTGAGTTCCTCCAAAAGTTAAAGACATTAAGCCACACTGGCTGCTGACAGTGGAGCTCCTGAATTTCCAGCTTGCTGTGCTCCTCTGCAAACGGCTGTGTGACGGATTATAACAAATGCACATAATCAATAAAACTCACCACACATTGACGTGATGGATGCACTGCTGCTGCCCTTTGTGTTTGCGGCATCTTCAGTCGTCCTGCAGGTTGGGATGATCCATCCTGAAGGTGTCAGACATGGTGATAAAAGTCGCTGGACTCGAGGTTCTTCACACCATTTCCTTTCTCACTGAACCTGAGCTGATCTCCCTCTGTGAGAGCATAAAGTGTCTTGGTCACAACAAGATATTTGACTGATGAGGATGAGAGGAACCGTTTGGGTTTACCGTCAGTTGGATGGACTCCCAGGTGATTTGAGAACAACACATGGACACAGTGGGACGCTAAGTGTCTGAGTTAGAGGACCAGTCGGTTCAGATTCCTAACTGGCAGCATGATGAGTCACAAACATCAGGGGGCTGAATGATTGATCCTGGCATGAAGAGTCCCAACGGCCTGAATAAAATCTGGTGTTTAGAGACGATGTTTTCTGATCTGATTTTAAATAAAAAGTTTCTCTTTCTGGCTGGTTGAGTCTAAACAGAGGAGGGTTTATCAGGTAGCAGAACTACGACAGCTTCAGCACAAACATAGTCATCAGATATTTTCATGCAAAATGATTTCTGAACGTTATTAATGTGCATGTTGTTTAATCTGTGCTGTAAACAAACTGAAGTTGTGTTTATTTTGTTAAATGTTTTTTAAAATTAAATTTTAATTTGTTTCTTACATGAATCAAAGCTTTTTTTTGTAAAAAAAAAAAACAGGTTTTAACTTCAGTCTGACCAAAGGATTCTATTTGTCTTTGAGATAGTTGAGAAATATGTTTATTTCAGTGTAAATTAAACGCACATATCTTTTTACCTTTTTGGGAAATAAAAAAATAAATAAATAAATTTGATGAATATTTGGTTAATGAAGAATTAAACATTAATTTGTTTTTAAATCCACCAAAAGTGTGTTTACCATTTGAATCACAAAGATGTGTTCTTTTGGAGTATTTGTCACATTTATTAAAAATGTCCCCATGGATTTAATAAAACATGCACACCTGAACAATTGCAGTTCCTAAAACCTTTTGAACAACTTTGAGATGATGTTGATCTTGATCAAACAATTTTTCATCTTCATAAAAACAACCACTGTACTCCTGATTTGCCTCATGTTTCAGGTGTTTGTTTTAAATCACTGATTATGATGAAATAAAGTGACTTAAAGTTGGAGTTGTAACTCCTTTGATGGCAGAGTTGTTTGTAAAAGTTCATCCTAAACAGGAATTTCTTGTATGATCCCTTTTTAAGAATGGTCTAAAATCACAGCTCTTGCTTCAGTTTGTGCTGATACAGAATTTCCCATAATGCTTTACTGGTAACAACTCTGCACAGAAGAATACCTCAATAATGATGGGGCATCTGACTGGTTTGATTTACAGAGTTGCTATTAGGAGGAGGAAACCACCTTCTTCCTCGTGTTTTCACGGATTGTGTTTCCTGGTGAACATTCAGCTGTTCGGTTCCTGAGTGCAAACTGATGCTGATAATGAAGATCCTGAGGGAGAGGCTAACAAGGCTCGGCCTGCAGCGATGGATGATTATAACTCAACTGCATGAAATACAGTTTATTTCAGCAGACTAGACTTGATCCAATCGTGTTCAGTGTTGGACGTGGAAATGAAAGGTTCCTGTGTGAATTCTGAGCAGTAACTGGAGTTTAAATGTTAAATATGTTGTATTAAGTTGTTATTTTTACTTGGACTGATTTTGACTTTTCACACACACGCAATTATGGGTTATTACTGTAAACTTTGTTACTACAGGCATTGGTGTGGATTTCAAAGTTGAAAACCAAAACCTGAAAATGTACCACTGATTAAGCACAGATCAGAGGTCAGCCTCAATGTTTTTTTTTTTTGTTTAGTTTTTTACCAAATATATTTACAGCTTTGCCTACTTGGGCAAATTACTAATTTTTGTTGCATTACATAAACAAGTTAAATTTCATCTGTAGAACACATTTCAAGAAAAATATCACAAACTGCTCCATAAGAAAAGAAAAAAAAATACTTCTTTAAAAATACAAGCCCCACCAAATTCACAGATCTCAAACTCTGTCCAGGTCTAGAAATTAAAGTTTTGTTCCTTAGGTTGTCTTATTGTGCGGTGAAGTGACAGCAGGTCCTGATCACATGACCTGCTGGATGTTAAAGCTCTCTGATGCATTCTGGAGAGCTCTAAAAGTCAAAGCCAGAATCTAACAAGGACTTTGAAATTAATGGAAAACCAACAATCAAAATTCTGAAGCTGTCTCTTTGTTAAATCCTCAAAATGTGATACAAAAAAAGCAGGCATATAGCAGGAACAATAAGGTCTCTAAAACAGAGCCCTGTGGCACACCAAGAGCAAGAGAAGAAGCAGAACTGTTGACCAAATCAGCAGTTTTACAGCTACTTGCTTCTTTTTTGTTGCTTATACTGAAATCCTCAATAATCTACTGTTGGTAAATTGTTTTAATACAGTGACCAATTCCTTGGCCGGTTAGCATTTTTAATTTCTTCAAGGTATTTTGGATTATCAGGACTTCATAAACATAAAAAGCAGCCATTGTTTTTCAAAATAAGCAAAAACGCCTAAAGCAAGTCCCCTTGAATAGGGTCAACAGGTCTGAGTTGAACAGAACAAAATGATTTAAAAAAGATGAAGTCTTCAAATGAGGATGAAGAGTTTCAGGAAGATAAAAATATTGTAAATATATGAACAAACGAGCAGATTTGTGCTCAATTAAATTACTGATCAAACATTAGTTAAAATATTTAAATCTTATGTAACATGTTCAATTTATACAGAGGCTTGTGATTAAGTAGTGAATTAAACTTTACAGGACTTTTAAACAAACATTGTTATTTTGTATATGGTTCAATTTCAATGTATTTAAGAAATTTCTCTCCCACAGAAACTTTAAATGCCTCCTCTTCCCACCCATCACCTCTGAGTGTTGTTAAATTGATCTGTTTGTGACCTGATATGAGACAGAAACCGTTTTCCTCGGTTCAGTCGGTTCACTCAGGGACCAAACTCAGCATCACGACAACAGCGGTCAGAACCCGTCCAAGAACTCCGAGCCGCTGTCACGGTACCATTATTGTTCTCCTGTCAGACAACCAAGAACAGTTTGTTATTTATTGCAGATCACGCACATTGCTTTAGCAGATTGTTCACATTTGCATTTAATTTAGGCAACTTTTTTTTCTGTATGTGATGACAAGAATATTGATGTTCTGACACTTTGGCTGTCACTGTGAGTCAGAAAATCAAAAAAGATTCTAAAATATTTTCATTGTTGTTTGAAGGGGTTCTTAGTCCCAGCCACTCAAATTACTAAAAACTCTTAAAACTGCTGTCTTTCTGGAAAGGTTTGGAAAGAGAACATCACCACGTCTACTTTACACGGTCGGACGGCCCTGTGACAGAACATTTTGTCCCCAGCCAATTAGTCCTGTTCTGCTTAACCGTCTTTGTAAATATCAGCAGTGACCAACAGTCGAATTCCTCCCATTCAGGGTTTTCACTCCAAGAACAAGAGATTTTATTTTTCATTCTGTGGCCAAAATTCTTTGTGGAAGGAGCAGACTTTAAAAAAAACAAAATCTGGGAGTTCTGAGTGATGCCACGGTCAGTCTCACAGTCAGCAAGCAGCAGAAAGCATCTTAACTTCTGACTGTGTGTCAAACATTCAGGACTTAATGCTTCCCAGATTGTGAGTCTAAAAGACTTTCCCTCATTTTATAAATTCAGATGAATGTGTTTGTTCATTGGAGCCGTTTTAGATTCACGCTGCAGAGAGATGGATATTAATCAGTGTTGTGAACGTCAGGCAGTAAATTCATATACAGTTTGACTGAATGATAAATGGACCTGTTACATCACAAGACTGGACTGAACCAACCTCACAACCTCCTGGGCAACATAACACATCACAGGGTCACAGGGTTCAGTTTAATAAGCTTTTGTAAATGGGTCTTAAACGAGTGAAGTGACCTGGAAGCATCTAATGCCAGAATCTCACTGGGCTGCAGCTGCTGGAGACTAGTTGGAGCTGCAGATTTGCAAAAAACACCTGCAAATTTTCAACTGGAATCACAATGAATTACTAAACATTTACAAGTTTGATGCATGACTGCATCACATGGCGCTGTTCTGTAAATGTTTGTGACAGTTTGGTCATAAAGTGTCTTAAATTATGTCTTTGTAGTTTATTTTCACAACTTGGTCTCCAACCACTCCCTATTGGCTGATATGTGTTCAGGTTCTGACTCATAAACTAAACTGAGAAGTTCACAGGACTCATGAGCTAACTAACCTTCAGTTTCACGTTGCATCAGAAATATTAAAACGTTCCTGACGAACCTGATCCATGGATCCGTGACCCCTTTTCTGATGATATTTACGGTGCCTTTTCTCCATCACTTATTTCTTGTTTTTCCTATTTGCCAAATCTAAATGTTTCAGATCAACAAACAGATTTCAATATCAGACATTAAACAACTGAGTAAATACAAAATGAAGTTTTTGAATAATGATTGAAATTAGGGATGCACCAATACCAGACTTATTCAAACAAGTATGAGTACATAACTTTGAGTACTCATTGATACCGAGCATCGATAAAAGTACTTATAAATGTCACTGATCTAAATCATGGTTTGGTGCATGAACGAATTGCAGTTTTTTCCCCAAATCAAACGTCAGGACTATGAGGATTCGGATAGTGTGTGTATACTACTACCAAATACAACTACTAGTATTACTACCACNGTATAGTATCAGTATCAGACGATACTAGACCTCAGGTATCAGATCAGTATCAGACGATACTAGACCTCAAGTATAGTATCAGTATCAGACGATACTAGACCTCAGGTATAGTATCAGTATCAGACGATACTAGACCTCAGGTATAGTATCAGTATCAGACGATACTAGACCTCAAGTATAGTATCAGTATCAGACGATACTAGACCTCAAGTATAGTATCAGTATCAGACGATACTAGACCTCAGGTATCAGATCAGTATCAGACGATACTAGACCTCAAGTATAGTATCAGTATCAGACGATACTAGACCTCAGGTATCAGATCAGTATCAGACGATACTAGACCTCAGGTATCAGATCAGTATCAGACGATACTAGACCTCAGGTATAGTATCAGTATCAGACGATACTAGACCTCAGGTATCAGATCAGTATCAGACGATACTAGACCTCAGGTATAGTATCAGTATCAGACGATACTAGACCTCAGGTATAGTATCAGTATCAGACAATACTAGACCTCAGGTATAGTATCAGTATCAGACGATACTAGACCTCAGGTATAGTATCAGTATCAGACGATACTAGACCTCAGGTATAGTATCAGTATCAGACGATACTAGACGTCAGGTATCAGATCAGTAGCAGACGATACTAGACCTCAGGTATAGTATCAGTATCAGACGATACTAGACCTCAGGTATAGTATCAGTATCAGACGATACTAGACCTCAGGTATAGTATCAGTATCAGACGATACTAGACCTCAGGTATCTGATCAGTATCAGACGATACTAGACCTCAGGTATAGTATCAGTATCAGACGATACTAGACCTCAAGTATAGTATCAGTATCAGACGATACTAGACGTCAGGTATAGTATCAGTATCAGACGATACTAGACCTCAGGTATCTGATCAGTATCAGACGATACTAGACCTCAGGTATCTGATCAGTATCAGACGATACTAGACCTCAAGTATAGTATCAGTATCAGACGATACTAGACGTCAGGTATAGTATCAGTATCAGACGATACTAGACCTCAGGTATCTGATCAGTATCAGACGATACTAGACCTCAGGTATCTGATCAGTATCAGACGATACTAGACCTCAAGTATAGTATCAGTATCAGACGATACTAGACGTCAGGTATAGTATCAGTATCAGACGATACTAGACGTCAGGTATAGTATCAGTATCAGACGATACTAGACCTCAGGTATCTGATCAGTATCAGACGATACTAGACCTCAAGTATAGTATCAGTATCAGACGATACTAGACCTCAGGTATAGTATCAGTATCAGACGATACTAGACCTCAGGTATAGTATCAGTATCAGACGATACTAGACGTCAGGTATAGTATCAGTATCAGACGATACTAGACCTCAGGTATCTGATCAGTATCAGACGATACTAGACCTCAGGTATCTGATCAGTATCAGACGATACTAGACCTCAGGTATAGTATCAGTATCAGACGATACTAGACCTCAGGTATAGTATCAGTATCAGACGATACTAGACGTCAGGTATAGTATCAGTATCAGACGATACTAGACCTCAGGTATCTGATCAGTATCAGACGATACTAGACCTCAGGTATCTGATCAGTATCAGACGATACTAGACCTCAAGTATAGTATCAGTATCAGACGATACTAGACCTCAGGTATAGTATCAGTATCAGACGATACTAGACCTCAAGTATAGTATCAGTATCAGACGATACTAGACCTCAGGTATCAGATCAGTATCAGACGATACTAGACCTCAAGTATAGTATCAGTATCAGACGATACTAGACCTCAGGTATAGTATCAGTATCAGACGATACTAGACGTCAGGTATAGTATCAGTATCAGACGATACTAGACGTCAGGTATAGTATCAGTATCAGACGATACTAGACCTCAGGTATCAGATCAGTATCAGACGATACTAGACCTCAGGTATCAGATCAGTATCAGACGATACTAGACCTCAGGTATAGTATCAGTATCAGATGATACTAGACCTCAAGTATAGTATCAGTATCAGACGATACTAGACCTCAGGTATAGTATCAGTATCAGACGATACTAGACCTCAGGTATAGTATCAGTATCAGACGATACTAGACCTCAGGTATAGTATCAGTATCAGACGATACTAGACCTCAGTATAGTATCAGTATCAGACGATACTAGACGTCAGGTATAGTATCAGTATCAGACGATACTAGACCTCAGGTATCGTATCAGTATCAGACGATACTAGACCTCAGGTATAGTATCAGTATCAGACGATACTAGACGTCAGGTATAGTATCAGTATCAGACGATACTAGACGTCAGGTATAGTATCAGTATCAGACGATACTAGACCTCAGGTATAGTATCAGTATCAGACGATACTAGACCTCAGGTATCAGATCAGTATCAGACGATACTAGACCTCAGGTATAGTATCAGTATCAGACGATACTAGACCTCAGGTATCAGATCAGTATCAGACGATACTAGACCTCAGGTATAGTATCAGTATCAGACGATACTAGACCTCAGGTATCAGATCAGTATCAGACGATACTAGACCTCAAGTATAGTATCAGTATCAGACGATACTAGACCTCAGGTATAGTATCAGTATCAGACGATACTAGACCTCAGGTATCAGATCAGTATCAGACGATACTAGACCTCAGGTATAGTATCAGTATCAGACGATACTAGACCTCAGGTATAGTATCAGTATCAGACGATACTAGACCTCAAGTATAGTATCAGTATCAGACGATACTAGACCTCAGGTATAGTATCAGTATCAGACGATACTAGACCTCAGGTATCAATATCTGAAATGAAAAGAGCTGATTGCTGCATTCCTAATTTTTAATTTAAATGAGGTTGTTTTTATTCAGAAACTGGTTCTTTTAAACATTCTCAACCAAACTTTCTCAGCACTTGAGCATTCACCATGACAACCAACACTGCCCACGCCCCCAGGTCTCATCATTTCCATTTAGAAAAATAACGATGCTTGTCTCTGCTGCTGAAGGTGCTCACATAATGAACCGGAGGAGACCGGAATGCTTTGATGCATCTGAGAGTCCAGAGAACGTCCGAGTTCAACCTCGCAGCACATTGTTTGTTTTGTCAGGTCATGTCCTGGTGTCAGACACTCAGAACCGTCAGCAGCTGGTTAACGTGAACCTGTAACAGCTGACACTGGGCCAAGAGGTTCTGGTTAGCCAGGTCCCCCAGACTCATCGTGGACCTCATTAGACACTTCCTGTACCTGCAGTCAGTGTGTTGATGGCATCTCATTAGGATTGTCTGCGTTGCTTTACAGGAACAGGAGCTGTACCAGAGGGAGGGACTGGGTGTCAACGAGGTCCACTACGTAGACAACCAGGACTGCATAGGTAACACACCCACCTGTCTGGGCTCACTTAGTTCATATAGAGCTGACCTTTGACCTCCACCAGCTGGTAGGAGCTGGTCTTCAGATGTCTGAGTCAGCTGTAGGCTGGAAAAGTACCCACACGTACCAAAAGTACCCACACGTACCAAAAGTACCCACAAGTACCAAAAGTACTCAGGCTCATTTAAATAGTACTCAGAAATCAGGATTAAAGGGCCATAAAGTCAAGTTCCATCAGTTATTTACTTCCTACTAGTACTACAACTACTACTGATACTACTACTAGTAGTACTAGTACTACTGCTACTACTACTACTAGTACTACAGCTACTACTGCTACTACTACTACTAGTACTACAGCTACTACTACTGCTACTACTAGTACTACAGCTACTACTGCTACTAGTACTGCTACTAGTACTAGTACTGCTACTACTACTAGTACTGATACTAGTACTAGTACTGCTACTACTACTAGTACTAGTACTACTGCTACTACTACTGGTACTACTACTGGTACTACTACTGGTACTAGTTCTACAGCTACTACTGCTACTACTACTGCTACTACTACTACTGCTACTACTACTACTGCTACTACTGCTGCTACTACTACTACTAGTACTACTGCTACTACTACAGCTGCTAGTACTACAGCTACTACTACTAGTACTACAGCTGCTACTGCTACTACTACAGCTACTATTGCTACTACTACAGCTACTATTGCTACTGCTACTACTAGTAGTACTACAGCTACTATTGCTACTACTACTAGTACTACAGCTACTACTATAGCTGCTACTACTACTAGTACTACAGCTAACTAGTACTACAACTACTAGTGCTACAACTACTACTAGTACTACAACTACTAGTGCTACAACTACTAGTGCTACAACTACTACTGCTACAACTACTACTAGTAATACAACTACTAGTGCTACTACTACTAGTGCTACAACTACTACTGCTGCTACAACTACTACTGCTGCTACAACTACTACTAGTGCTACAACTACTACTAGTGCTACAACTACTACTAGTGCAACAACTACTACTAGTGCTACAACTACTAGTGCAACAACTACTACTAGTACTACAACTACTAGTGCAACAACTACTACTAGCACTACAACTACTAGTACTACAACTACTAGTGCTACAACTACTACTAGTACTACAACTACTAGTGCTACAACTACTACTAGTAATACAACTACTAGTAATACAACTACTAGTACTACAACTACTAGTGCTACTACTACTAGTGCTACAACTACTACTGCTGCTACAACTACTACTAGTGCTACAACTACTACTAGTGCTACAACTACTACTAGTGCTACAACTACTAGTGCTACAACTACTAGTGCAACAACTACTAGTGCTACAACTACTAGTGCTACTACTACTAGTGCAACAACTACTAGTGCAACAACTACTAGTGCTACAACTACTAGTGCTACAACTACTAGTGCTACAACTACTAGTGCTACAACTACTACTGCTGCTACAACTACTACTGCTGCTACAACTACTACTAGTGCTACAACTACTACTAGTGCTACAACTACTAGTGCAACAACTACTAGTGCAACAACTACTAGTGCTACAACTACTACTGCTGCTACAACTACTACTAGTGCTACAACTACTACTAGTGCTACAACTACTAGTGCAACAACTACTAGTGCTACAACTACTAGTGCTACAACTACTAGTGCTACAACTACTAGTGCTACAACTACTAGTGCTACAACTACTACTAGTGCTACAACTACTACTAGTGCTACAACTACTACTAGTGCTACAACTACTAGTGCTACTACTACTAGTGCAACAACTACTAGTGCTACAACTACTAGTGCTACTACTACTAGTGCAACAACTACTAGTGCTACAACTACTAGTGCTACAACTACTAGTGCTACAACTACTAGTGCTACAACTACTAGTGCTACAACTACTAGTGCTACAACTACTAGTGCTACTACTACTAGTGCTACTACTACTAGTGCTACAACTACTACTAGTGCTACAACTACTACTAGTGCTACAACTACTACTAGTGCTACAACTACTACTAGTGCTACAACTACTAGTGCTACAACTACTAGTGCTACTACTACTAGTGCTACTACTACTAGTGCTACAACTACTAGTGCAACAACTACTACTAGTGCAACAACTACTACTAGTGCAACAACTACTATTAGTGCAACAACTACTATTAGTGCTACAACTACTAGTGCTACTACTACTAGTGCTACTACTACTAGTGCTACAACTACTAGTGCAACAACTACTATTAGTGCAACAACTACTATTAGTGCTACAACTACTAGTGCTACAACTACTAGTGCAACAACTACTACTAGTACTACAGCTACTACTACTACTACTACTGCTACTACTTGATCACCGTCAGTGTGTTATTGGGTGAATGAGGGACGTGTTGTTCAGAGCTTTGGGGAGTGTAGAACTCTAGACAGGTTCATAGAAGTCCAGGACCTTTACCACTGTAAAGTCACCACAGACTGACCAGAACCTGCAGAACGTTTTATTGTAGAGGATCTTCTAAATGTGCTTTTATTTTGGTAGGCTACTCCTAACGTCTCTCCTCTGTCCTGGGTCTGATCTGTCCCAACGTCCTCCTTTAACCTGACTGGTTTTCTGTTCAGACCTGGTAGAGTCCAAGGTGGTCGGAATCCTGGACATCCTGGACGAGGAGAACCGCCTCCCTCAGCCCAGTGACCAGCACTTCACCGACACCGTTCACAACAAACACCGGGACCACTTCCGCCTGACGGTGAGTCCCAACACCCACCATCAGTCTCCGCCCACTGCAGCGAGTCAGCCACAGGTCGGCCATGTTGGGACTGGGACACCAGCTAGCTGACCCTTTACAGGGTCATGTGTGTTTGCTACTAACAGAACGTCTATCTGGAGCTTTTTACTTCCAGACTCTTTATTCTCACGTCAGTCAGAGATCTAAAAACATGTTCTGGTAGTTGTAATTGTTCTGGGTCAGAGCTGGAGGGAGATCAGGGATCGGCCCTCAGGACCAGGATCTGTAGTGGAAACCAGCTGAAAATGGTTTTAGAACACAATCTATTTTTGTGGGACTGAAATCTGCATCAGGAGGAGGTCAGAGGTGTTCAGACTCCTGATAGAGAAGGTTATAAAGTTACAGGTCAAAACCACGTTGAAGTCTTTTAGAAGTGGACATGTTGACTGAAGAGGGGAGGGAGTCAAACTGACCTCCTTCTGAAGTAGAAACTCCTGTTTGTTGGAAGAGTCTCAGCAGGATGAGGATGAGGATGAAGTGACTAACAGGACTGGATTAGCTGAGAAACAGGAAGTGTTTCAGGTTTTATTGTGTTTCTGTGTCCCTCAGGTACCCAGGAAGTCCAAGCTGGCGGTCCACAGGAACGTGAGGGACGATGAAGGATTTATTATCAGACACTTTGCAGGAGCTGTTTGCTACGAGACGGTGCGTTCAGGGAACACGGGACTGGGCCGAAGCCGAGTCGATGAAAACAAAAGCAAATGAAAGTTACTGAACGATTTAATGGTGAATGAGTCAGAACGCCTGCTTTGGTTCTTCCTCAGACCAAGTTTGTGGAGAAGAACAACGACGCGCTACACATGTCCCTGGAGTGTCTGGTCAGCGAGTCCAAGGACCGCTTTGTCCGCGAGCTTTTTGAGAACTCCAACAACAGCAAAGACATGAAGCAGAAGGCGGGGAAGCTCAGCTTCATCAGCGTCGGCAACAAGTTCAAGGTAAGCTACCTGAGTAGTACCGCCCAACGTTCAATCCACCTCTAAAGGTTCTGTTGGTGGGAAAGTCTCCCTGATGTTGGTGACTTCATCTCCACTAAAACGTTCTGCAGTCTTCTGCTCCACTAGTGGGGTGATGTAATTCAGTTACTGCTGTATGAAACAAGAATTACAGAGAGATCCGATGGTTGATTAAATGTTCAAAGGGCTTGCCATAGTCTGAGCGTATCACAGCGGCATGATGAGGTGAGGTCCAGAATAAGACGGACCCGGGTCACCCAGTCCTGGTTCTGGACTCAACCCTCTGCAGAGACTGCAGAGTGAGACCTGTGTAAAGCAGAGTGAGACCTGTGTAAAGCAGAATGAGACCTGTGTAAAGCAGAGTGAGACTTGTGTAAAGGAGAGTGAGACCTGTGTAAAGCAGAGTGAGACCTGTGTAAAGCAGAGTGAGACCTGTGTAAAGCAGAGTGAGACCTGTGTAAAGCAGAGTGAGACCTGTGTAAAGCAGAGTGAGACCTGTGTAAAGCAGAGTGAGACCTGTGTAAAGCAGAATGAGACCTGTGTAAAGCAGAGTGAGACCTGTGTAAAGCAGAGTGAGACCTGTGTAAAGCAGAGTGATACTTGTATAAAGCTGAGTGAGACCTGTGTAAAGCAGAGTGAGACCTGTGTAAAGCAGAATGAGACCTGTGTAAAGCAGAGTGAGACTTGTGTAAAGGAGAGTGAGACCTGTGTAAAGCAGAGTGAGACCTGTGTAAAGCAGA
>SSNR01000330.1:508653-541432 GCA_006937965.1 Callopanchax toddi
ACTCTAGAACTACGAGGCGTTCTGACTCTAGAACTACGAGGCGTTCTGACTCTAGAACTACGAGGCGTTCTGACTCTAGAACTACGAGGCGTTCTGACTCTAGAACTACGAGGCGTTCTGACTCTAGAACTACGAGGCGTTCTGACTCTAGAACTACGAGGCGTTCTGACTCTAGAACTACGAGGCGTTGTGACTCTAGAACTACGAGGCGTTCTGACTAGAACTACGAGGCGTTGTGACTCTAGAACTACGAGGCGTTCTGACTCTAGAACTACGAGGCGTTCTGACTCTAGAACTACGAGGCGTTGTGACTCTAGAACTACGAGGCGTTCTGACTCTAGAACTACGAGGCGTTCTGACTCTAGAACTACGAGGCGTTCTGACTCTAGAACTACGAGGCGTTCTGACTCTAGAACTACGAGGCGTTCTGACTAGAACTACGAGGCGTTCTGACTCTAGAACTACGAGGCGTTCTGACTCTAGAACTACGAGGCGTTCTGACTCTAGAACTACGAGGCGTTCTGACTCTAGAACTACGAGGCGTTCTGACTCTAGAACTACGAGGCGTTCGGACTCTAGAACTACGAGGCGTTCGGACTCTAGAACTACGAGGCGTTCTGACTCTAGAACTACGAGGCGTTCTGACTAGAACTACGAGGCGTTCTGACTCTAGAACTACGAGGCGTTCTGACTCTAGAACTACGAGGCGTTCTGACTCTAGAACTACGAGGCGTTCTGACTCTAGAACTATGAGGCGTTCTGACTCTAGAACTACGAGGCGTTTTTCCAACGTGGATTTTTCTGAATAATCAACCCGTTTCCTTCCCGTCTCTTCTCTGTTCCTGTGGTGACGTTCTAAATTTGTCCCACGCTGCTCTCAGATCTGTGAGAAGCTTTAATTTCCTGCCCAGGTGGCGTCCTCCCTGTCCTCCCCTCACAGCGCCACATTTCCATCAGAGTGGAACGTCTTTAGTAGGACTGATGGGAGCCATCGTGTTCGTCACAAACTGCTGCTCACTAATTTAACACATTAGAGATGACAGAACACATTTTATGGCTCACTTTCCCTTCACTTCTACCCCGTCCTGCAGCAGGTTCTGAGCTCACTGGACCTGGCTGAAGGTCAGACAGCAGCAGTTCTGAGAACAGCAGAGTCATCATGAAGCTTGGTTTTGTCTCAGAACCAGTTCTGAGTGGATCCATGGCCCGGTTCTACAGGGGCTGGTTTTAACCTTCATTCCCAGTACCCACAGATCCACCATCCTGCAGTTCAGAGGTCTACGCTGCACAAGGTTGATTAAGATCAGCTGACGGACGAGAGTCTCTTTGAGTCTGATAACAAGTCAACAAGTCAGGTCTATACCAGTTGAATGAGAATCAGTCACCACTAAACCCAGTAACCCTGAGCGACGCTCATCAGAATCAGAATGTTTTATTTGTCATTGAACAGCATCCTGGTACAACGACATTTGTTTCAGAGGGTTTTTGAGGTTTTTTGCCTGACATCTGAAATGTTCAAGTTTAACTCGTCATTTCTCAGGACTGGTAATAGTTATTTAAAAGCTGAATCATCTGGTTATAGTTGAATGTCTGTTGAGTTTTTTAAAAGTTGATTGAAGTTTCTAGGTTGAATTTTGCTGAAGTAGTTAAACTTGGAAAAAGAGTGGAATTATTTAAAAAATATGAAGAATTTGTAGAATTTCAATGGGCTGCAAAAAAGGTGAATATTTTTGAAAAGTTTAAAAGATATCAGTAAGAAAAGTCATAGCCCGCATGTCCTGAATGAGCTGAACGATTTGAGGTATAATTTGTTTAAATCAGTTGAAAATTGTGGAAGAAAAAGCAAAAAGTGTACAGAGGAAAACACAATAGTTTAAAGTTGGTAAGCATTCAAACTAACAAGTCTTATTTGGTCTTGAATTGTTTTGGTAACTCGGAATGAGAATAATTTACTGACCTGCAGCTGACTGATCGTCACGTGGATTTCTTTATTCACCATTAAACTTTCATTCATGTCTTTTATTTTGGCGATGCAGAAACACCTGTTAGTTTTCAGTTTTTAATCAGTAGATTTTGAAACCGGTAAAAAGACCTTTAGAATCTGAGCGATGATGGTAACCCACACAGTGTGCTAAACAGGAGTTTTTACTGGCTGATTTTTCTAGAAATCTTTTAATTTACGATCTTCATCCTTTATCTTTACAGGAAAGCAGAGATAGAGCTGAAGAGGAAGCAGGAGGAGGAGGAGAGGAAGAGGAGAGAGGAGGAGGAGAGACGGCTTCAGGTGGGTGCTTCTGGGTCGGGTTGGTGGGACTAGAAGGTGTCCTGGAATCAAATAAAATTAAATACTGATTTACAGCAGAATAATTTCACTAGCTACAGTTGGAACACACACTCCCCATCAGCAGGACGATACGAGTTGAAGCTGTCCGTTATATCGTTTCTGAGGCCGTCAGGAGCTGAAAGGTTTCAGAGTCACCTTTTGTTTAGTTTGTAGTATTTATACTGCTGGAGCAGTATTATAATTCAGACGATATTCAGCTAAAATACAGATTATCTAACAGGTAATATAAGTGTTCTTACTGTAGAGGGTAGCTAACAGTTAATATAGAGTTCTAACTGTAGAGGTTAGCTAACAGTTAATATAGAGTTCTAACTGTAGTGGTTAGCTAACAGGTAATATAGAGTTCTAACTGTAGAGGGTAACTAACAGGTAATATAGAGTTCTAACTGTAGAGGGTAACTAACAGGTAATATAGAGTTCTAACTGTAGAGGTTAGCTAACAGGTAATATAGAGTTCTAACTGTAGAGGTTAGCTAACAGGTAATATAGAGTTCTAACTGTAGAGGTTAGCTAACAGGTAATATAGAGTTCTAACTGTAGAGGTTAGCTAAAAGGTAGGGTTACATTGTTTTGGTACCTGTCCGTCATTAATGAGATCTCGTAAGACAGAGATGTAGCGTTATATTGTATAAAGTTGTATATATTGAATATTATTATTATAATTATTCTTAATAATTAATAATAATAGTCAAAACCTCGTAATTAGGGCACCACCCAGCATTTTCTTTGGAAGGTAAGCTGAGACAACCTTGAATATTATCCTATTTGTATTTTATTATCATTTATCATTTATCAGTCTGAATCTGAAAGAAGTAAGCTCGTTACCCATTTTCGATATGAAAAACACAAAAATTACTGGAAGCCCATTTATGATTATATACGGATAAATTTATTTACAGAAACCTCAAAATGAACATGTTAACAGCAACAGCAAAGTTATGAATTTGACTTGGTAACCAGTTCAATTTATTAACAAGATGAATTATTGAGGTTAAATAAATATTAATGACTAATGTTTCAGAGTGAGAAATGGTTTCCTAATGAAATTAAGCTAATTTATTGGCCTATGAAGGGAAGTTGAAGATTAAAGGATTTAAGGAGGATGGATGGATGAAGAGAGGTAAGTTTAGCTTGCTTTACCAGATTGCATCACTCTTAATAGCCACAAATGCGTTCATCACAGACCTTTTTGAGGGCTCCTATACGGATACACAAATGTCGCAGTGGTTCTGTTCCTTCCAACTCGTTCGTGGTCCTCTACCAGGTCGGAGTTGATTTGGTCACTGGATCAGGAGGTGTTCCTAGGTCACCACTCAGGTCTTGCAGGCAAGCTGGAGAGGATGCAGGTTCCGGATTTGGGCAAGCATGGCTCGATCTCTCTCATGGCAGGAAGATGTCTTCGTTTTGGTAGTTTAGCTTCAGATTAACGCCGTCTAACTTTTGGTTTCTAACGACGGATAAAAGAAAAATAAACTTTAAAACGTCTAAACTTGGTTAAGAAGAATGTAACGTGAAAATAAAAGAAAGCTTAACGCCGATAAGACTTAAAGTCTAAGAGTGTGTTCTTCCGGGAAGGCCTCATGTCGCAGCTCTGCACAGCTCCCTGGTGGGGGGGGAGCAGGGCAAGCATGCAGGCGAGCCGGTGAGGTCATCAGGTCATCTACGCAGAGAGGCGGAGACGAAGAGAGAGAAGCTAGTAGCGAAGAAGAAGCGAAGGGCAAAGAGGCAAAGAGAAGGGCTGAAGAAGAGGTGAAGAAGAGCTAAAGAAGAGAGCTAGCAGTTAGCGCCTTCTGGTTTTAAAGGGCAGGGGTGGAGTCGGGTTCAGCCAATGGTGTGGTTGACTCCACCTTCATCTGCATAAAGGGGAAGTACTTAGGAATGGCTTAGAGGGGATTAAATTTTGATGAGGAATAAAGTTTCTAATCCATAAAATAAACCTTACCACTTTCCTCTCTGAAACGTGAAGTTATTCAGAATCACCTTTTTAGACTGCGTGCATCATGTTTATTCTAAGCATAGCAACACATTAACTCCCACATCAGATTAATCAGAGAAATCAGTTACTCTTAGCTTAAGAGTACATACGAATAACATTTCTAGTTTCTTGACTAGATTAGATTTAAAAGAGATAATTTGGTATCATGTTGATAAACAATGTGAAAAGTCTTCAAGGAAAATTAACCAAAGAACTTTTACCTAAGTAAATCAAACAGGGAAAAAATCAAACTTTATCTTGTAAACACATTTTAAAAGTAAACCTGTGGATATTAACCTTTCTTTATATAAATTTGTATCACATTGAAGTTTTTATTTCATCTAGAATCTGTAAGGGTGAAGGGAGGTTATCAGAGACATTTTTAAAGACAGGAGAGACAAAGGAATTCCTTTGTTTTTCTTGGGTGAAAAAAGGTGGTGTGAGGTTCTTCCCACAGAGTGAGATGGACTGCAGACTTTTGATAAGCCAGAGAGGGGTGAGGGGGGCCTCATGGCTCCCTCTAGTCTGTGGGTGATCGAACTCCTTTTGATCACATCCTGAAAAGTTATTTGAACAAGTGTCACCAAGCTGTAAATTAGCATCCGCATTATCTTTACTGTCACAGAAAGATGAAAGGAGGGTTCTTCGACACCAAGGCAGGAATTTATGACCTCCTGAGGGGGAATCTTTTTGAAAGAGGGTGTGAGCTGGTAGAAAAAAAGTCAATTGTCACACAAACATAATACATTCCTTGATCGGGACCATATACTTAGAAATAAAGTCAATGTTCATTACAGAGATTAAACCTGATAATCTCTTTTTTTTTTTTTTATTGTGGATGTAATGTGGACAACTGCTGGGTTTATGTTCCAGTACGATCATTTAGCTGAAGATTCCATCCATAGAAGCAGTTTTAGATGAGACTTTGTGTTTTGGTTCTTTAGGGTTTGTTCTCCGTCAGCACCAGAAGGAATGTTTACAGAGCTTTATTTTGATCCTTCGTGTGTCTGTCCCTTCTTTTGCCGTGGTGGCTGTCGGTCCTGGATCAGAATCAGATTTCTAGAAGGGCCCGGGTCCACAGAGTCCTCAGAGTCTTAGGTTTTTTGTAGCTTTTTGTTCCTGTGCAGAAGGTGAATCTGTCTTCTGGTCCAGATGAAACCTGACACTGTGAGGAGTTTAACCTTTAACCTGATCTGTGATAGTAAAATGTTTCCTCTAACAAAGACCTGGATCATCCCACTGAGTCCAAGTCAGAGGTTCTGCTGGTTTGGACAAACTGGTTTCAGCTACAGAACTAAGCCCCAAACCAGCATCTGCAGACCAAGTTCTGATTCTCTGTTGTGGTTCTGGTTTCATGTGGTCCAGATGGAGATGGAGCTGCAGCTGCAGGCGGAGCGGGAGGAGGAGGCGGCCCGGCAGGCGGTTCTGGAGCAGGAGAGGCGGGACCGGGAGCTGGCGCTGAGGATCGCCCGGAGCGAATCGGAGCTCATCCCCGAGGAGGCGCTGAACGACTCGGGTCTCCGCAGGTACACCAGGGGGTTCTGATCCACCGGGCCTGCAGGCAGAACCCTAAACATCTCATTAGACCCACAGAGGTTCTGAAGGACCGTCTGGACCCGGTTCTTTTCAGGCAGTTAGAAACATCTAGAGGTCATCAGCAGTGACAGAGAGAACGGTACCAACGAAGAAGAGTCGGAGGAGGGAAAACGGTTCTAGTCCTCAGAGATGACATCATGTTGATGCAGCTCAACCTGTGATTTAACAACAACAGTCCGAGGTATCGGCGGGTTGAATCACCAGGTCGGAGGGGTCAACAGGTTCCAGTGGACGCCTGACCGCCGAGGAGCAGAAGGGTTTAGAGTTCAGGGCGTTTTAAGGTTCCTGGTAATGTTGATGTTCAAAATGTTCCACAAGTCACTTCCAGGATGTCCTGACAGATCTCAGCGTTTAGATCGTTACAGGATGAAGACAATAAAAAGACCATGTTTGAATTCAACAGGTCGAGTTTCATAAATATTTCAAGTCAACGCGTTAGTTCCTCCAGAGAAATGAAGGTCCAGTCATCCCCTAAACAGGAACCGGGTCGGGTCTGTGCTGGGTTCAGGTCACGGATGGAGTCACATGATTCGTGACCCTTGACCTGTCTCCGGTTCTGGTCCAGAACAGAAACGGGTTCAGAAGTTGGAGGAACCTTCAGCTCCGTCTTGTTTTTAATCACTTTCTTCTTCTGTTTTCTGTTTTTGTCCTCCCAGTAACGGCTCCTCAGTCCCATCGTCCCCAGAGAGAGCAGCGTAAGACCCAGACTTTACCCTTTGACCTTTGACCCCTGACCTCTGCATGCTGTAACAATCTGACTCCACTAACAGCCGACGCTTTAGATTCTGTTGGT
The DNA here is from genome assembly GCA_006937965.1 of Callopanchax toddi. Lineage (NCBI taxonomy): Eukaryota > Metazoa > Chordata > Actinopteri > Cyprinodontiformes > Nothobranchiidae > Callopanchax > Callopanchax toddi. The sequence continues at coordinate 515,362 of SSNR01000330.1, forward strand.
TAGCTGAAGCCGTTTGATTCCTCTGATCGATGAACTGAAGGTTTGATTTTGATCGAGTCGCTGAGTCAGCAGGTCTCAACCAGGTGGACTAATGAAAGTCACCTGTCAGCGGGTCTGAAACTCCTGATTCTGATTAGGTTTGGGACAGTGAACACACCATTTCCAATCAAATGATGAGTCACTGGTTTTTGGATCAGCATCTCTGATTGGTTTGTATTAAACCTGGTCTCTGATTGGCTGCTGCAGCGTCTAATGACCTGTAACTCTCTCCACAGCGACGCTGCAGCCACGAAGCTGAAGAGCCTCACCATGTAGGTTCCCCTCACACGCCTCAGGGTCTCCTCGCTGTTTCTGCACACGGTCGGCTCAGAGCGTCCTCTGTAGACGGGGACTTGTCTCTGCTGCTGGGTCCAGGTCTCAGCCTGGGGCTCTTCAGATGAAACCTCAGATCTTTAAATGGCTGCAGATCCTCCACACTCAGACTCTTCACCTCCATTTCCTGCTTCACACCTTCACTTCCTGTTTCTTTCTTCTGAAAATGAATCAGATGGAGAGTAAAAAGCTGTTAGATAAAACCAGGAGCATGAAGATGACCGGTCCTTCCTCTTCTGAGGTCCTGACTCTACATGGTCTACGTCTACACATTCTGGGGTCTAGGGGATCCAGATGCTGTGGATCTAGATGTTGTGGATCTAGATGGTCTAGGCATGGTGGATACAGACAATCTAGACGATCTAGACATTGTGTATTAAGATGATCTAGATGCTGATGATCTAGATGTTGTGGATCAAAATGATCTAGATGTTGTGGATCTAGATGATCTAGATGCTGTGGATCTAGATGCTGTAGATCTAGATGATCTAGATGCTGTGGATCTAGATGCTGTAGATCTAGATGATCTAGATGCTGTAGATCTAGATGCTGTAGATCTAGATGATCTAGATGTTGTGTATCTAGATGATCTAGATGCTGTAGATCTAGATGCTGTAGATCTAGATGTTGTGTATCTAGATTATCTAGATGTTGTGGATCTAGATGCTGTAGATCTAGATGCTGTAGATCTAGATGCTGTGGATCTAGATGATCCAGATGCTGTGGATCTAGATCATCTAGATGCTGTGGATCTAGATGTTGTGGATCTAGATGATCTAGATGCTGTGGATCTAGATGATCTAGATGCTGTGGATCTAGATGTTGTGGATCTAGATGATCTAGATGCTGTGGATCTAGATGTTGTGGATCTAGATGATCTAGATGCTGTGGATCTAGATGATCTAGATGCTGTGGATCTAGATGATCTAGATGTTGTGGATCTAGATGGTCTAGGCATGGTGGATACAGACAATCTAGACGATCTAGACATTGTGTGTTAAGATGATCTAAATGCTGTAGATCTAGACGTTGTAGGTCTAGACAACCTAGATTGTGGATCTAGATGATCTAGACGTTGTTGATCTAGATGATCTAGATGTTGTGGATCTAGATGATCTAGATGTTGTGGATCTAAACGTTGTGGATCTGGACGATCTAGACGTTGTGGATCTGGACGATTTAGACATTGTGGATCTAGACATTGTGGATCTAGACGATCTAGACGTTGTGGATCTAGACATTGTGGATCTAGATGTTGTGTATCTAAATGATCTAGATGTTGTGGATCTAGATGTTGTGGATCTAGATGATCTAGACGTTGTGTATCTAGACGATCTAGACGTTGTGGGTCTAGACGATCTAGACGTTGTGGGTCTAGACGTTGTGGGTCTAGATGGTCTAGACGTTGTGGATCTAAATGGTCTAGACGTTTTGGGTCTAGACGTTGTGGATCTAGATGGTCTAGATGTTGTGGATCTAGATGGTCTAGACGTTGTGGGTCTAGACGTTGTGGATCTAGATGGTCTAGACGTTGTGGGTCTAGACGTTGTGGATCTAAATGGTCTAGACGTTGTGGGTCTAGACGGTCTAGATGTTATGGGTCTAGACGTTGTGGGTCTAGATGGTCTAGACGTTGTGGATCTAGATGTTCTAGACGTTGTGGGTCTAGATGGTCTAGACGTTGTGGGTCTAGATGGTCTAGAGGTTGTGGGTCTAGACGTTGTGGGTCTAGACGTTGTGGGTCTAGACGTTGTGGGTCTAGACGTTGTGGGTCTAGATGTTGTGGGTCTAGATGTTCTAGACGTAGTGGGTCTAGACGTAGTGGGTCTAGACGTTGTGGGTCTAGATGGTCTAGACGTTGTGGGTCTAGACGTTGGGGGTCTAGATGTTCTAGACGTAGTGGGTCTAGACGTTGTGGATCTAGATGGTCTAGACGTTGTGAGTCTAGACGTTGTGGATCTAGACGTTGTGGGTCTAGATGGTCTAGACGTTGTGGATCTAGACGGTCTAGACGTTGTGGATCTAGACGGTCTAGAAGTTGTGGGTCTAGACGTTGTGGTCTAGACGTTGTGGATCTAGACGGTCTAGACGTTGTGGGTCTAGACGTTGTGGGTCTAGACGGTCTAGACGTTGTGGATCTAGATGGTCTAGACGTTGTGGATGTAGTGGGTCTAGACGTTGTGGATCTAGATGGTCTAGACGTTGTGAGTCTAGACGTTGTGGATCTAGACGTTGTGGGTCTAGATGGTGTAGAGGTTGTGGGTCTAGACGTTGTAGACGTTGTGGATCTAGACGGTCTAGACGTTGTGGATCTAGATGGTCTAGACGTTGTGGATCTAGACGGTCTAGACGTTGTGGGTCTAGACGGTCTAGACGTTGTGGGTCTAGACGTTGTGGGTCTAGACGGTCTAGACGTTGTGGGTCTAGACGGTCTAGACGTTGTGGATCTAGACGGGCTAGACGTTGTGGATCTAGATGGTCTAGGCATGGTGGATACAGACAATCTAGACGATCTAGACATTGTGTATTAAGATGATCTAGATGCTGATGGTCTAGATGTTGTGGGTCTAGATGTTCTAGACGTAGTGGGTCTAGACGTAGTGGGTCTAGACGTTGTGGGTCTAGATGGTCTAGACGTTGTGGGTCTAGATGGTCTAGACGTTGTGGGTCTAGATGGTCTAGACGTTGTGGCTCTAGACGGTCTAGACGTTGTGGATCTAGACGGTCTAGAAGTTGTGGGTCTAGACGTTGTGGGTCTAGACGGTCTAGACGTTGTGGATCTAGACGGTCTAGACGTTGTGGGTCTAGACGTTGTGGGTCTAGATGGTCTAGACGTTTTGGGTCTAGATGTTCTAGACGTTGTGGGTCTAGATGGTGTAGACGTTGTGGGTCTAGACGTTGTGGGTCTAGATGGTCTAGACGTTGTGGATCTAGATGGTCTAGACGTTGTGGGTCTAGACGGTCTGGATGTTGTGGGTCTAGACGGTCTGGACGTTGTGGGTCTAGACGTTGTGGGTCTAGACGGTCTAGACGTTGTGGATCTAGATGGTCTAGACGTTGTGGGTCTAGATGGTCTAGACGTTGTGGATCTAGACGGTCTAGACGTTGTGGATCTAGACGGTCTAGACGTTGTGGATCTAGATGGTCTAGACGTTTTGGGTCTAGATGTTCTAGACGTTGTGGGTCTAGATGTTCTAGACGTTGTGGGTCTAGACGTTGTGGGTCTAGACGTTGTGGGTCTAGACGTTGTGGGTCCAGATGGTCTAGACGGTCTAGACGTTGTGGGTCTAGATGGTCTAGACGTTGTGGGTCTAGACGGTCTAGACGTTGTGGATCTAGACGGTCTAGACGTTGTGGATCTAGACGGTCTAGACGTTGTGGGTCTAGATGGTCTAGACGTTGTGGGTCTAGACGGTCTAGACGTTGTGGATCTAGACGGTCTAGACGTTGTGGATCTAGACGGTCTAGACGTTGTGGATCTAGACGGTCTAGACGTTGTGGATCTAGACGGTCTAGATGTTGTGGGTCTAGACGGTCTAGACGTTGTGGATCTAGACGGTCTAGACGTTGTGGATCTAGATGGTCTAGACGTTGTGGGTCTAGACGTTGTGGATCTAGACGGTCTAGACGTTGTGGGTCTAGACGGTCTAGACGTTGTGGGTCTAGACGGTCTAGACGTTGTGGATCTAGACGGTCTAGACGTTGTTGATCTAGACGGTCTAGACGTTGTGGATCTAGACGGTCTAGACGTTGTGGGTCTAGATGGTCTAGACGTTGTGGGTCTAGACGGTCTAGACGTTGTGGATCTAGACGGTCTAGACGTTGTGGATCTAGATGGTCTAGACGTTGTGGATCTAGACGGTCTAGACGTTGTGGATCTAGATGGTCTAGACGTTGTTGATCTAGATGGTCTAGACGTTGTGGGTCTAGACGTTGTGGGTCTAGATGGTCTAGACGGTCTAGACGTTGTGGATCTAGATGGTCTAGACATTGTGGGTCTAGATGGTCTAGACGTTGTGGGTCTAGACGGTCTAGACATTGTGGGTCTAGACGGTCTAGACGTTGTGGGTCTAGACGGTCTAGACGTTGTGGATCTAGACGGTCTAGACGTTGTGGGTCTAGACGGTCTAGACGTTGTGGATCTAGACGGTCTAGACGTTGTGGGTCTAGACGTTGTGGGTCTAGACGGTCTAGACGTTGTGGATCTAGATGGTCTAGACGTTGTGGATCTAGATGGTCTAGACGTTGTGGATCTAGATGGTCTAGACGTTGTGGGTCTAGATGGTCTATACGTTGTGGATCTAGATGGTCTATACGTTGTGGATCTAGATGGTCTAGACGTTGTGGGTCTAGATGGTCATGACGTTGTGGGTTTAGATGGTCTAGACGTTGTGGGTCTAGACATTGTGGATCTAGATGGTCTAGACGTTGTGGATCTAGACGGTCTAGACGTTGTGGATCTAGACGGTCTAGACGTTGTGGATCTAGACGGTCTAGACGTTGTGGATCTAGACGGTCTAGACGTTGTGGATCGAGACGGTCTAGACGTTGTGGGTCTAGACGGTCTAGACGTTGTGGATCTAGACGGTCTAGACGTTGTGGGTCTAGACGGTCTAGACGTTGTGGATCTAGACGGTCTAGATGTTGTGGATCTAGACGGTCTAGACGTTGTGGGTCTAGACGGTCTAGACGTTGTGGGTCTAGACGGTCTAGACGTTGTGGGTCTAGACGGTCTAGACGTTGTGGGTCTAGACGTTGTGGGCTAGACGGTCTAGACGTTGTGGGTCTAGACGTTGTGGGTCTAGACGGTCTAGACGTTGTGGGTCTAGACGGTCTAGACGTTGTGGGTCTAGACGGTGTAGACGTTGTGGGTCTAGACGGTCTAGACGTTGTGGGTCTAGACGTTGTGGGTCTAGATGGTCTAGACGGTCTAGACGTTGTGGGTCTAGATGGTCTAGACGTTGTGGGTCTAGACGGTCTAGACGTTGTGGATCTAGACGGTCTAGACGTTGTGGGTCTAGACGGTCTAGACGTTGTGGGTCTAGACGTTGTGGGTCTAGATGGTCTAGACGTTGTGGGTCTAGACGGTCTAGACGTTGTGGGTCTAGAGGGTCTAGACGTTGTGGGTCTAGACGGTCTAGACGTTGTGGATCTAGACGGTCTAGATGTTGTGGATCTAGACGGTCTAGATGTTGTGGATCTAGACGGTCTAGACGTTGTGGGTCTAGACGGTCTAGACGTTGTGGATCTAGACGGTCTAGACGTTGTGGGTCTAGACGGTCTAGACGTTGTGGGTCTAGACGTTGTGGGTCTAGACGGTCTAGACGTTGTGGATCTAGACGGTCTAGACGTTGTGGATCTAGATGGTCTAGACGTTGTGGGTCTAGATGGTCTAGACGGTGTGGGTCTAGACGGTCTAGACGTTGTGGGTCTAGACGGTCTAGACGTTGTGGATCTAGACGGTCTAGACGTTGTGGGTCTAGACGGTCTAGCCGTTGTGGGTCTAGATGGTCTAGACGTTGTGGGTCTAGACGTTGTGGGTCTAGACGGTCTAGACGTTGTGGATCTAGATGGTCTAGACGTTGTGGATCTAGACGGTCTAGAAGTTGTGGGTCTAGATGGTCTAGACGTTGTGGATCTAGTCGGTCTAGACGTTGTGGATCTAGACGGTCTAGAAGTTGTGGGTCTAGACGTTGTGGGTCTAGACGGTCTAGACGTGTGGGTCTAGATGGTCTAGACGTTGTGGGTCTAGACGGTCTAGACGTTGTGGATCTAGACGGTCTAGACGTTGTGGATCTAGATGGTCTAGACGTTGTGGGTCTAGACGTTGTGGATCTAGATGGTCTAGACGTTGTGGATCTAGATGGTCTAGACGTTGTGGGTCTAGACGGTCTAGACGTTGTGGATCTAGACGGTCTAGACGTTGTGGGTCTAGACGGTCTAGACGTTGTGGATCTAGATGGTCTAGACGTTGTGGGTCTAGACGGTCTAGACGTTGTGGATCTAGACGGTCTAGACGTTGTGGGTCTAGACGTTGTGGGTCTAGATGTTCTAGACGTTGTGAGTCTAGACGTTGTGGATCTAGACGTTGTGGGTCTAGACGGTCTAGACGTTGTGGGTCTAGACGGTCTAGACGTTGTGGATCTAGATGGTCTAGACGTTGTGGATCTAGACGGTCTAGACGTTGTGGATCTAGACGGTCTAGACGTTGTGGATCTAGATGGTCTAGACGTTGTGGGTCTAGACGGTCTAGACGTTGTGGATCTAGACGGTCTAGATGTTGTGGGTCTAGACGTTGTGGGTCTAGACGGTCTAGACGTTGTGGGTCTGGACGATCTAGACATTGTGGATCTAGACGATCTAGACGTTGTGGGTCTAGACGATCTAGACGTTGTGGGTCTAGACGTTGTGGGTCTAGATGGTCTAGACGTTGTTGATCTAGACGGTCTAGACGTTGTGGATCTAGACGGTCTAGACGTTGTGGATCTAGACGGTCTAGACGTTGTGGGTCTAGACGGTCTAGACGTTGTGGATCTAGACGGTCTAGATGTTGTGGATCTAGACGGTCTAGACGTTGTGAGTCTAGACGTTGTGGATCTAGACGTTGTGGGTCTAGACGGTCTAGACGTTGTGGATCTAGACGGTCTAGACGTTGTGGGTCTAGACGTTGTGGGTCTAGACGGTCTAGACGTTGTGGGTCTAGACGTTGTGGGTCTAGATGGTCTAGACGTTGTGGATCTAGATGGTCTAGACTAGAGGGTCTAGACGGTCTAGACGTTGTGGATCTAGACGGTCTAGACGTTGTGGGTCTAGACGGTCTAGACGTTGTGGATCTAGATGGTCTAGACGTTGTGGATCTAGATGGTCTAGACGTTGTGGGTCTAGATGGTCATGACGTTGTGGGTTTAGATGGTCTAGACGTTGTGGGTCTAGACATTGTGGATCTAGATGGTCTAGACGTTGTGGATCTAGACGGTCTAGACGTTGTGGATCTAGACGGTCTAGACGTTGTGGATCTAGACGGTCTAGACGTTGTGGGTCTAGACGGTCTAGACGTTGTGGGTCTAGACGTTGTGGGTCTAGACGGTCTAGACGTTGTGGATCTAGATGGTCTAGACGTTGTGGGTCTAGACGGTCTAGACGTTGTGGATCTAGACGGTCTAGACGTTGTGGGTCTAGACGGTCTAGACGTTGTGGATCTAGATGGTCTAGACGTTGTGGGTCTAGATGGTCTATACGTTGTGGATCTAGATGGTCTATACGTTGTGGATCTAGATGGTCTAGATGTTGTGGGTCTAGACGGTCTAGATGTTGTGGGTCTAGACGTTGTGGGTCTAGACGGTCTAGATGTTGTGGGTCTAGACGTTGTGGGTCTAGACGGTCTAGACGTTGTGGATCTAGACGGTCTAGACGTTGTGGGTCTAGACGGTCTAGACGTTGTGGATCTAGACGGTCTAGACGTTGTGGGTCTAGATGGTCTAGACGTTGTGGGTCTAGACGGTCTAGACGTTGTGGATCTAGACGGTCTAGACGTTGTGGGTCTAGACGGTCTAGACGTTGTGGGTCTAGACGGTCTAGACGTTGTGGATCTAGACGGTCTAGACGTTGTGGGTCTAGACGGTCTAGACGTTGTGGATCTAGACGGTCTAGACGTTGTGGGTCTAGACGGTCTAGACGTTGTGGGTCTAGACGGTCTAGACGTTGTGGATCTAGACGGTCTAGACGTTGTGGATCTAGACGGTCTAGACGTTGTGGGTCTAGATGGTCTAGACGGTCTAGACGTTGTGGGTCTAGACGGTCTAGACGTTGTGGGTCTAGACGGTCTAGACGTTGTGGGTCTAGACGGTCTAGACGTTGTGGGTCTAGACGGTCTAGACGTTGTGGGTCTAGACGGTCTAGACGTTGTGGGTCTAGACGGTCTAGACGTTGTGGGTCTAGACGTTGTGGGTCTAGACGGTCTAGACGTTGTGGGTCTAGACGTTGTGGGTCTAGACGGTCTAGACGTTGTGGGTCTAGACGGTCTAGACGTTGTGGGTCTAGACGGTCTAGACGTTGTGGGTCTAGACGGTCTAGACGTTGTGGGTCTAGACGGTCTAGACGTTGTGGATCTAGACGGTCTAGACGTTGTGAGTCTAGACGTTGTGGGTCTAGACGGTCTAGACGTTGTGGGTCTAGACGGTCTAGACGTTGTGGGTCTAGACGGTCAAGACGTTGTGGGTCTAGACGGTCAAGACGTTGTGGGTCTAGACGGTCTAGACCTTGTGGGTCTAGACGGACTAGACGTTGTGGGTCTAGACGGTCTAGACGTTGTGGGTCTAGACGGTCTCTCATCGTCTCAGTCCTGCTCTCCGTTCTGTGAGACGTGAGCTGCTGAGTCCTGAGTTCCGTTGTCGATCAGTCATCTAGTTCCTGATCATCTAGTGAAGTCCAGCTGGAGGATGGGGCCTTAGAGGTCAGGTCTGTGGGTGACCTCTGACCCTACTGACTACATCCTATCAGGACACGTCTCAGAGCTTTTTAATCACCTGAGTTGTGGAGGATGAAACCTGCTGAGATCTGGTTCGGTTTGGGACACAAACCAAAAGGTTTCCATAGTTTTGACCTGGTAAATCAAAGAGACGTAAAACGTTTGAGGTGTAAACTAAGAGAACGTCGGACACCAGGTGATCTGAAGCTGTTTGTTGTAACCTCTGAAGCTAACGCATGCTAACGTTTTTAGGGAGGAGATGGCGAAGGAGATGACTGAACTCCTGTGGAGGTGGGTGGAAGCGCTTCACGTCTCCGTCACTTTTCTTCTCCTGATTTGACTCAGACTCGCGTGGATCTGGATCCTCTACACGAGTCCCTGACCTGACCTTTACAGGTCACTGCTTCTAGCAGGTCCTCTTCCTGGTTTCAATCAGAGATCGATGCTGATTCATGAAACTCAGATTCTTGTTTCTGTAATTAATCTGAACGAATCTCAATGACTAATATTAACCCTCTGACATCATCAAATCAACAAGACTTCACTGGTCCCTGAAGGACTCGGTGACTCCATCAAGGTTCTTCATCAAGTCACTGCAGGATGTTCTAGTCATGGACAGGAAGGACCTTTTGTAGTGGTCTAACTGGGACAGAACCAGACCAGCTAGAACACAGCTCTGGAGTTCAGTTCTCAGAGGAGGAAACACCTTTCAGTCCAGACTGAGGGAATAAAAACCGCTCGGCAGTAAAACTGGAGAGGAAAGGAGCTAGACCTGGTCCTGTAGACCTGGTCCTGTAGACCTGGTCCTGTAGACCTGGTCCTGTAGACCTGGTCCTGTAGACCCGATCCTGTAGACCTGGTCTTGTAGACCTCCTACTGTAGACCCGGTCCTGTAGACCTGATCCTGTAGACCTGATCCTGTAGACCCAGTCCTGTAGACCCGATCCTGTAGACCCGGTCCTGTAGACCCGATCCTGTAGACCCGATCCTGTAGACCCGATCCTGTAGACCCGGTCCTGTAGACCTCCTACTGTAGACCCGGTCCTGTAGACCCGATCCTGTAGACCCGGTCCTGTAGACCTCCTACTGTAGACCCGGTCCTGTAGACCCGGTCCTGTAGACCCGCTCCTGTAGACCCGGTCCTGTAGACCCGATCCTGTAGACCCGATCCTGTAGACCCGGTCCTGTAGACCCGATCCTGTAGACCCGGTCCTGTAGACCCGGTCCTGTAGACCCGGTCCTGTAGACCCGGTCCTGTAGACCTCCTACTGTAGACCCGGTCCTGTAGACCCAGTCCTGTAGACCCGGTCCTGTAGACCCGGTCCTGTAGACCCGGTCCTGTAGACCTCCTACTGTAGACCCGGTCCTGTAGACCCGGTCCTGTAGACCTCCTACTGTAGACCCGGTCCTGTAGACCCGGTCCTGTAGACCTCCTACTGTAGACCCGGTCCTGTAGACCCGATCCTGTAGACCCGGTCCTGTAGACCTCCTACTGTAGACCCGGTCCTGTAGACCCGGTCCTGTAGACCCGATCCTGTAGACCCGATCCTGTAGACCCGGTCCTGTAGACCCGGTCCTGTAGACCCGATCCTGTAGACCCGGTCCTGTAGACCCGATCCAGCTCGTGCCTTGATGCAGACTCCTTGGACCTCTCCCTCCATTCTGTGTTTAACCTTTGACCTCTGATGTCGTGATGGAGTTCACCGAGGACTTAAAGAGGGTCTGGTTTTGGACCCCCCCCCCACAGAACCACCTCTGTGAACTCCACCCTGATCCTGATCCTGATCTTCAGACCTTCTGCCGCCGGTCTCCCAGAGTTCCCTGCTGCAGGACCCGGTTCCTGATGGTTCTGTTCTGTGTTCTGTTAGAGGTCCGCAGGTCCAGGCCTCCAAAGCCGCCGCCGGCGCCAAGAAGTTTGAGCTGAGCAAGTGGAAGTACGCCGAGCTGCGCGACGCCATCAACACGTCCTGCGGTGAGTCCGACTCGGGTCGTCGGTTCTGACCCGGCAGCACATCTAGAACTGTTCAGGTCCTACTGGTGCTGGTCCACATGGAGACCAGATGATCAGGATCGGTTCTAGGAGTCAGGAGGCTGTGAAGTCCAGAGGGGAGGAGGTGTTCCTCTACATCAGGGGTCTTCAACTAAATATGCCAAAGGTCCAGATCAGCATTCGCGACCTGGTCCTCCGTCCGGGGGCAGCGCCACCTTAACCTGCTCACACACACACACATATATATATATATATATATGTGTGTGTGTGTGTGTGTGTGTGTGTGTGTGTGTGTGTGTGTGTGTGTGTATATTTTTATATATAAATAATTATTTGGAGATGGATGGATGGATAGATAATTATTTATATTTAAATACTTAAACATATATTCTCTGAGCACAAGATCCCCATTAATTATTTTGTGGTTGAAGTAAATTTTTGAGAAAAATGTTTTTTTTCTTCTGCTGTTCAGATGCAGAAAATTCGACATTATTTTGACACTCTGGTCCAGTTTTTGACCAGAATGAACTGATTACTGACAACGGCCTGGATCATTGCTCGTCTACCTGCTCTGAGCTTCTCCTCCTCTCCTCCTTTCTCCTCCTCTCCAGCATCTCTACCCGGTGCATGAGTGTGCCAGCTCTTTCTTTAACCAATTTGAAGAATTCTGCAGCGGGTGAGGGTGTTGGGCGCTCCCAGATCAGCCAAAAAATACATCCCTCCAGCTAAATGATCCGTTATTGTGTGTCTGTGCGTGTGAGAGCGTCTGCAGGTGTAATGACGCTGAGAGACGTCCGGTTCTCGCTCTGCGACCGCTGTGGCCTCATTTATAAAACTTATAAAATAAATATATATGTTTATAATTTGTTTTATTTGATATAAAACTTATAAAACAAAAACAGAACGGGTCGCAAAGGGAGTCGCTTTCTCCGCAAACTTTAGGATTTATAAAAGAAAACGGAGAAATGATGTACTCTGCAAACTTTGCATAAGCACGTTTTAGAGAAGGTTAAAAAACTTTTATTTTGGAGACGTCAGACTCAATAAAATGCTTTCAGTCATTTTAACGTGTTTTTCATGAGACGGGTCGGGGCGGGTTCTAAAAATAGACGCAGCGATGCGGGGCGGTTTGGGGCGGGTCAGAAGTTTTCAAATGTGCAGGACCCGCGGGTCGATAAAAACCCTGACCCGCGCATCACTAGTGTGCGTGGCGCCTTTCTGCAGCAGTAGATCTCTTTCTGAAGCTGCGGGAGGGGCTGCCCGACCGTGGTGTAGGCGGAGCTTAGCGAACTAAAGGAGTTGCCGCGGTGCGCCACTCGCTTGGCGCTCGGCTTCGCCTCCAGGACTCCGGTCCGGGACTGAGCTCCGAACCATGGCAGGGGGAGGGCGAGGTCCGCGGGTTCCGAGTGAGCGACGAACCTGCTCATTAGCGCTCGCGTGTCTCCTCAGACACGCCTGCTCCTTAAGGACCAGGGACCGGGTCTGGATTTGCTGGGTCCAGACAGAGCCGGCTCTGGGTCCAGATCCGGACCGCGGTCCGCCTGTTAGTGACCCCTGCTCTAGACCTTCAGACCTCCTCAGGAGGAGGAGGAGGTGTTCTGGCTCCGCCCACCTTCACAGGTTCTTCTAGTCCAGCCTCACTGGAGCCTTTTGAAGGTCCTGCTTCAGCATCTCCATCAGATCCAGGTCAGGACTTGGACTAGGACTCTCCTCAGTCTGAAGCCGTTCAGAGGTGGACCTGCATCCTGATGCTGGACCCAGGTGAGCTTCAGCTGGAGGTCAGGACCAGGTGGTCCGACGGTCTCCTTCAGGATTCACGATCCACTGACCACAGCAGGTCTTCAGGTCCTGAGGCAGCAGAACAGGTCCAGACCTCCACGTGGTCCTGATGCTGTTACCTTGACTCCAGGTGTGACAGGACACACCTTCCAGACCCGTTGTCTCCTCAGTCCTCGGAGGACGGAGGACCATCAGGATGTTCTGAGACCATCCTTTCTGGTCCCTTAGTTCAGTGGTTTGGGTCTTGGACCTCTACCGTTGCAGGTCCTTTCTGCCCCGTCTCTTCCTGTTGGTGGAGTCATGACCTCTGACCTTAACTGAGACCAGTGAGGCCTGCAGGTCTTGGGATGTTCTGGGGTCTGTAGTGACCTCCTGGATGAGTGGTCTCTGAGCTCCTGGGAGGTTCTCCACTGGGGGAAACACATTTTCACACCGCAGTAGATGATGAACCGTTTACTAAACAGCCAGCAAGTTTCAGCTGGCCAGTAGGGTCAAAGGTAAAAGTTTCTGAGTTCTGACCCATGTTCTGTTGGTTCTGCAGACATCGAGCTGCTGGCCGCCTGTAGGGAGGAGTTCCACCGCCGCCTCAAGGTCTACCACGCCTGGAAGTCCAAGAACAAGAAGAGGAACACGGAGACGGAGCAGCGGGCGCCCAGATCCATCACCGACTACGGTACCGATACCGACTGTTTGACTTGTTCAGGGTGTGTGTGTGTGTGTGGTCAGTCAGTCGTCTCGTGTTCGCTCCAACAGAAGCAGAACATAAGCGACCTGCAGCTTAAAGGAGACGTGTTAAATGAAACCATCCAGAACCGACTCGCTCTGTCACCTCGTCACTTTCCATCACGCCACGAGCTAACAGCCTGCCTCGCTGCGTTACCATGACAACAGAGAGCTCTGCTCCAGAGCTGTCTGATGGGGTTTCTGAGAACTTTAGTGAATCTGATGAACTGAAACAAGACCAGTTCAGGTGTTCACTTTCAGCACAACACTGGTGTTTTAAACCATTGTCACCAGATAATTTAGTGATCCATATGTCACGCGAACCCCCCCCCTTCATTTCAAAATGAACGGTTTGGGAAAATAAAATATTTTACATGAAGCATTGTTTTATTTTAAGTCTAGTCAAATGTCCAACCACATCTGAATGAATCGTTTTATGGAAAACAATAAAACAATCTGTGGAATGTCCTGAGCAAAGGACATGAGCCGTCCCTGGTTTCTGTTTTCAGCTCTTTATTCAGAGAAGCATCTGGTTGTAGGACGGCGGTTAGCTTTAGGAACAGTGGTTAGCATCAGGTATGGCGGTTAGCTTCAGGTATGGTCGTTAGCATCAGGTACGGTCGTTAGCATCAGGTACGGTCGTTAGCATCAGGTACGGCAGTTAGCATCAGGTACGGCAGTTAGCATCAGGTACGGCAGTTAGCTTCAGGTACGGTCGTTAGCGTCAGGTACGGTCGTTAGCATCAGGTACGGCAGTTAGCATCAGGTACGGCAGTTAGCATCAGGTACGGCAGTTAGCTTCAGGTACGGTCGTTAGCGTCAGGTACGGCAGTTAGCATCAGGTACGGCAGTTAGCATCAGGTACGGTCGTTAGCATCAGGTACGGTCGTTAGCATCAGGTACGGTCGTTAGCATCAGGTACGGTCGTTAGCGTCAGGTATGGCAGTTAGCTTCAGGTACGGTCATTAGCATCAAGCACGGCGGTTAGCTTTAGGAACAGCGGTTAGCATCAGGTATGGCGGTTAGCTTCAGGTACGGTCGTTAGCATCAGGTACGGTCGTTAGCATCAGGTACGGTCGTTAGCATCAGGTACGGTCGTTAGCATCAGGTACTGTCGTTAGCTTCAGGTACGGTCGTTAGCTTCAGGTACGGTCGTTAGCGTCAGGTATGGCAGTTAGCTTCAGGTACGGTCATTAGCATCAAGCACGGCGGTTAGCTTCAGGTACGGTCGTTAGCATCAGGTACGGTTGTTAGCATCAGGTACGGTCGTTAGCATCAGGTACGGCCGTTAGCATCAGGTACGGCCGTTAGCATCAGGTACGGTCGTTAGCATCAGGTACGGTCGTTAGCTTCGGGTACGGCCGTTAGCATCGGGTACGGCCGTTAGCATCAGGTACGGCAGTTAGCATCAGTTAAGGTCGTTAGCTTCAGGTACGGTCATTAGCATCAGGTACGGTCGTTAGCATCAGGTACTGTCGTTAGCATCAGGTACTGTCGTTAGCATCAGGTACTGTCGTTAGCTTCAGGTACGGCAGTTAGCTTCAGGTACGGTCGTTAGCATCAGGCACGGCGGTTAGCTTCAGGTACGTTCGTTAGCATCAGGTACGGTCGTTAGCATCAGGTACGGTCGTTAGCATCAGGTACGGTCATTAGCATCAGGCACGGCGGTTAGCATCAGGTACAGTCGTTAGCATCAGGTACGGTCGTTAGCATCAGGTACGGCCGTTAGCATCAGGTACGGTCGTTAGCATCAGGTACTGTCGTTAGCATCAGGTACGGTCGTTAGCGTCAGGTACGGTAGTTAGAGTCAGGTACGGTCGTTAGCGTCAGGTACGGTCGTTGCTAGTTCGTCCATGATCTGGTTAACCATTACTATTGCTCTGGTCAGAGGACTGCTTCCTGATTCTGGAGACTCTGAGTGATGTCACTGGTGGGTGTGGTTTTTACTGTAGATAGATAACTGATGGAATGCCTCTTCAACATGACCTTTATTGATTTCTAGTGTGTAATCTGGGTAAAAACCTGAACATCTCTAAACCAGATCTGATTGGATGTTAGGAACCTGTTCCTCAGGGGTCATTAGGGGTCACTCAGTCTCCGCGTCTGTTCTGTGTTTAACCTGCCATGTTTGTTTTCAGATCTTCCTCGTCCTGTGAGAACACCATGTAAGTTTACCTGTAGAGTCCACTACTAACCTCACAGCTTAGCCCCGCCCCCTCATTAACCTCGCCCCCTACCAGGGTACTGGGACAAAGCTAGGTTCTGCTTACAGCTGCTCTGGTTGATGGTGGATGGGTTTCCATGGTAACTGCTGCTCCCAGGTAACTATGTCAGGGTCAGGGGAAACTTTGTGGCAGTGCGACAGGAGGAAATGGTAGAACGCCAGACAACCCCATAGAACGCAGACCGACCGTTTAGAACGCAGACCGACCCTTTAGATCGCAGACCGACCCTTTAGAGCGCAGACCGACCCTTTAGAACGCAGACCGACCCTTTAGAACGCAGACCGACCCTTTGGCTCGCAGACCGACCGTTTAGAACGCAGACCGACCCTTTAGATCGCAGACCGACCCTTTAGAACGCAGGCCGACCCTTTAAATCCTTTAGATCGCAGACCGACCCTTTAGAACGCAGACCGACCCTTTAGAGCGCAGACCGACCCTTTAGAACGCAGACCGACCCTTTAGAACGCAGACCGACCCTTTAGATCGCAGACCGACCCTTTAGAACGCAGACCGACCCTTTAGAGCGCAGACCGACCCTTTAGATCGCAGACCGACCCTTTAGAACGCAGACCGACCCTTTAGATCGCAGACCGACCCTTTAGAACGCAGACCGACCCTTTAGATCGCAGACCGACCCTTTAAATCCTTTAGATCGCAGACCGACCCTTTAGAACGCAGACCAACCCTTTAGATCGCAGACCGACCCTTTAGAACGCAGACCGACCCTTTAGAACGCAGACCGACCCTTTAGAACGCAGACCGACCCTTTAGATCGCAGACCGACCCTTTAGAACGCAGACCGACCCTTTAGAACGCAGACCGACCCTTTAGAACGTCAGCTGACTGGTAGAGAATCGTTCTAATGGTTGTAAACTCTTAGATTTGTTTCATCTCAGCCTCTCCTGACTCAGAACCGATGGATCAGAACCTGGGACTGGTTTGGTTGTTCCTGAGTCAGTCAGCTGGTTTTATGTGTTCTGGAGGCGGGGAACCCTCCTGCTCTCACTGGTTTCTGTCGTTGAGATGTCAGAAGAATGGACTCGACCTGTGAACTGCTTCTCCTCTCAGACCACTGACTCCAGTCTGAAGCTTCTCTGTGATTCTAGTCTTAGTGAGCAGAAGTTTGCTGAGAGCTTCCTGCTGCTTCCTCCTCCATCAGCACCCTCCTCAGATCTGACCCCAGATCAGCAGCAGGGACTCGTCTTTACCTGCAGCAATGGGAACCAACTGAAGGCTGTGGTTTTAGGTTCCAGTCGTCTGTCAACAGTTTTCAATGAGGTCATTCAAATGAGGAGGAGGATACCCACATTCCTCTGAGTCAGAGACCTCCACAGGGTGCGATTAGAAACGGCCCACGATGAGACCAGGTGTAGATACCTGATGATGTCATCAGATTCCCATTTCCTGCAGGTAAACGGCTCACTGACTGCTGTCGCCGTCCTAAGGGGTCTAACCTGGTTTCCCTTCAACCGACAGCCCAGCAGAACCCGGCTCCGCCCATCCCGGCCCGGCAGTACGAGGTGGCGACGAACCGGCAGCAGCGCTACTTCCGTATCCCGTTCATCCGACCGGGGGACCAGTACAAAGACCCCCACAACAAGAAGAAGGGCTGGTGGTACGCCCACTTCGACGGGCCCTGGATCGCCAGGCAGATGGAGCTCCATCCGGATAAACAGCCCATCCTCCTGGTGGCAGGTCAGGACCGGGACCGGGTCTGGGACCAGGTCTAGAGTCAGGACCGGGTCTGGGACCAGGTCTAGAGTCAGGACCGGGACTAGAGTCAGGACCGGGACCGGGTCTAGAGTCAGGACCGGGACCGGGTCTGGGACCAGGTCTAGAGTCAGGACCGGGACTAGAGTCAGGACCGGGACCGGGTCTAGAGTCAGGACCGGGACTAGAGTCAGGACCGGGACTGGGACTGGAACCAGGTCTAGAGTCAGGACTAGAACCAGGTCTAGAGTCAGGACCGGGACCGGGTCTAGAGTCAGGACCGGGACTGGGACTGGAACCAGGTCTAGAGTCAGGACTAGAACCAGGTCTAGAGTCAGGACCGGGACCAGGTCTAGAGTCAGGACCGGGACTGGGACCAGGTCTAGAGTCAGGACTAGAACCAGGTCTAGAGTCAGGACCGGGACTGGAACCAGGTCTAGAGTCAGGACTGGGACTAGGACCAGGACTAGAGTCAGGACCGGGACTGGAACCAGGTCTAGGGTCAGGACCGGGACTGGGACTAGGACCAGGTCTAGAGTCAGGACCGGGACTGGGACCAGGTCTAGAGTCAGGACTAGAACCAGGTCTAGAGTCAGGACCAGGACTGGAACCAGGTCTAGAGTCAGGACGGGACTAGGACCAGGTCTAGAGTCAGGACCGGGACTAGGACTAGGACCAGGTCTAGAGTCAGGACCGGGACTAGGACCAGGTCTAGAGTCGGGACCGGGACTAGGACCGGGTCTAGAGTCAGGACCGGGACTGGACTGGAACCAGGTCTAGAGTCAGGACTAGAACCAGGTCTAGAGTCAGGACCGGGACTGGAACCAGGTCTAGAGTCAGGACTAGAACCAGGTCTAGAGTCAGGACCGGGACCGGGTCTAGAGTCAGGACCGGGTCTAGAGTCAGGACCGGGACCGGGACTGGGACCAGGTCTAGAGTCAGGACCGGGACTAGAGTCAGGACCGGGACCGGGTCTAGAGTCAGGACCGGGACTGGGACCGGGTCTAGAGTCAGGACCGGGTCTAGAGTCAGGACCGGGACTGGGACCAGGTCTAGAGTCAGGACCGGGACCAGGACTGGGATCAGGTCTAGAGTCAGGACCGGGACTGGGATCAGGTCTAGAGTCAGGACCGGGTCTAGAGTCAGGACCGGGTCTAGAGTCAGGACCAGGACCGGGACTGGGACCAGGTCTAGAGTCAGGACCGGGACCGGGACTGGGATCAGGTCTAGAGTCAGGACCAGGACTGGGATCAGGTCTAGAGTCAGGACCAGGACTGGGATCAGGTCTAGAGTCAGGACCGGGACTAGGACCAGCTCTAGAGTCAGGACCGGGACTAGGACCAGGTCTAGAGTCAGGACCGGGACTGGAACCAGGTCTAGAGTCAGGACCGGGACTGGAACCAGGTCTAGAGTCAGGACCAGGACTAGAACCAGGTCTAGAGTCAGGACCAGGACTGGAACCAGGTCTAGAGTCAGGACTAGAACCAGGTCTAGAGTCAGGACCAGGACTGGAACCAGGTCTAGAGTCAGGACTGGGACTAGAACCAGGTCTAGAGTCAGGACCGGGACTAGAACCAGGTCTAGAGTCAGGACCGGGACTAGGTCTAGAGTCGGGACCGGGACTAGGACCAGGTCTAGAGTCAGGACCGGGACTAGGACCAGGTCTAGAGTCAGGACTGGGACTAGGACCAGGTCTAGAGTCAGGACCGGGACTAGGACTGGGATCAGGTCTAGAGTCAGGACCGGGACTGGGACCAGGTCTAGAGTCAGGACCGGGACTAGGACCAGGACTAGAGTCAGGACCGGGACTGGGACTAGGACCAGGTCTAGAGTCAGGACCGGGACTAGGACCAGGTCTAGAGTCAGGACCGGGACTGGAACCAGGTCTAGAGTCAGGACTAGGACCAGGTCTAGAGTCAGGACCGGGACTGAAACCAGGTCTAGAGTCAGGACTAGAACTAGGTCTAGAGTCAGGACCGGGACCAGGTCTAGAGTCAGGACCGGGACTAGGACCAGGTCTAGAGTCGGGACCGGGACTAGGACCAGGTCTAGAGTCAGGACCGGGACTAGGACCAGGTCTAGAGTCAGGACCGGGACTGGAACCAGGTCTAGAGTCAGGACCGGGACTAGGACCAGGTCTAGAGTCGGGACCGGGACTGGGACCAGGTCTAGAGTCAGGACTAGGACCAGGACTAGAGTCAGGACCGGGACTGGAACCAGGTCTAGAGTCAGGACCGGGACCGGGACTAAGACCATGTCTAGAGTCAGGACCGGGACTAGGACCATGTCTAGAGTCAGGACCGGGACTAGGACCAGGTTTAGAGTCAGGACCGGGACTAGGACCAGGTCTAGAGTCAGGACTAGAACCAGGCGTAGAGTCAGGACTAGAACCAGGTCTAGAGTCAGGACCAGGACTGGAACCAGGTCTAGAGTCAGGACTAGAACCAGGTCTAGAGTCAGGACCGGGACTGGAACCAGGTCTAGAGTCAGGACTGGGACTAGGACCAGGTCTAGAGTCAGACTAGAACCAGGTCTAGAGTCAGGACTGAACCAGGTCTAGAGTCAGGACCGGGACTAGGACTAGGACTAGGTCTAGAGTCGGGACCGGGACTAGGACCAGGTCTAGAGTCAGGACCGGGACTAGGACCAGGTCTAGAGTCAGGACCGGGACTGGCACCAGGTCTAGAGTCAGGACTAGAACCAGGTCTAGAGTCAGGACTAGGACCAGGTCTAGAGTCAGGACCGGGACTGGAACCAGGTCTAGAGTCAGGACCGGGACTAGGACCAGGTCTAGAGTCAGGACCGGGACTAGGACCAGGTCCGAGTCAGGACTGGAACCAGGTGTAGAGTCAGGACTAGAACCAGGTCTAGAGTCAGGACCAGGACTGGAACCAGGTCTAGAGTCAGGACTGGGACTAGAACCAGGTCTAGAGTCAGGACCGGGACCGGGACTGGAACCAGGTCTAGAGTCAGGACCGGGACTAGAACCAGGTCTAGAGTCAGGACCGGGACTAGGACCAGGTCTAGAGTCAGGACCGGGACTAGGAACCAGGACTAGAGTCAGGACCAGGACTGGAACCAGGTCTAGAGTCAGGACTAGAACCAGGTCTAGAGTCAGGACCAGGACTGGAACCAGGTCTAGAGTCAGGACCGGGACTAGGACCAGGTCTAGAGTCAGGACCGGGACTAGGACCAGGTCTAGAGTCAGGACCGGGACTAGGA
This sequence comes from Callopanchax toddi, assembly GCA_006937965.1. Classification (NCBI taxonomy): domain Eukaryota; kingdom Metazoa; phylum Chordata; class Actinopteri; order Cyprinodontiformes; family Nothobranchiidae; genus Callopanchax; species Callopanchax toddi. Next base: position 535,850 of record SSNR01000330.1, read on the forward strand.
CTAGGTCCAGGTCTAGAGTCAGGACCAGGACTGGAACCAGGTCTAGAGTCAGGACTAGAACCAGGTCTAGAGTCAGGACCAGGACTGGAACCAGGTCTAGAGTCAGGACTGGGACTAGAACCAGGTCTAGAGTCAGGACCGGGGCTTGGGCCTGAAACCAGGTCTGGAGTGAGGACCGAGACTAGGACTAGGACCAGGTCTAGAGTCAGGACCGGGACTAGGACCAGGACTAGGGTCAGAGTCAGGACCGGGACTGGGATCAGGTCTAGAGTCAGGACCGGGACTAGGACCAGGTCTAGAGTCAGGACCGGGACTTGGACCAGGTCTAGAGTCGGGACCGGGACTAGGACCAGGTCTAGAGTCAGGACCGGGACTAGGACCAGGTCTAGAGTCAGGACTAGGACCAGGTCTAGAGTCAGGACTAGGACCAGGTCTAGAGTCAGGACCGGGACTAGGACCAGGTCTAGAGTCAGGACCGGGACTAGGACCAGGTCTAGAGTCAGGACTAGGACTAGGTCTAGAGTCGGGACCGGGACTAGGACCAGGTCTAGAGTCAGGACCGGGACTAGGACCAGGACTAGAGTCAGGACTGGGACCAGGTCTAGAGTCAGGACTGGGACCGGGTCTAGAGTCAGGACCGGGACTGGGACTGGAACCAGGTCTAGAGTCAGGACTAGAACCAGGTCTAGAGTCAGGACTGGGACTAGAACCAGGTCTAGAGTCAGGACCGGGACCGGGACTAAGACCATGTCTAGAGTCAGGACCGGGACTAGGACCATGTCTAGAGTCAGGACCGGGACTAGGACCAGGTCTAGAGTCAGGACCGGGACTAGGACCAGGTCTAGAGTCAGGACTAGAACCAGGTCTAGAGTCAGGACTAGAACCAGGTCTAGAGTCAGGACCGGGACTGGAACCAGGTCTAGAGTCAGGACTAGAACCAGGACTAGAGTCAGGACCGGGACTGGAACCAGGTCTAGAGTCAGGACTGGGACTAGGACCAGGTCTAGAGTCAGGACCGGGACTAGGACCAGGTCTAGAGTCAGGACTAGAACCAGGTCTAGAGTCAGGACCGGGACCGGGTCTAGAGTCAGGACCGGGTCTAGAGTCAGGACCGGGACTGGGTCTGGGACCGGGTCTAGAGTCAGGACCGGGTCTAGAGTCAGGACCGGGACCGGGTCTGGGACCAGGACTAGAGTCAGGACCGGGACTGGAACCAGGTCTAGAGTCAGGACTAGAACCAGGTCTAGAGTCAGGACCGGGACTGGAACCAGGTCTAGAGTCAGGACTGGGACTAGAACCAGGTCTAGAGTCAGGACCGGGACTGGGACCGAGTCAGGACCGGGTCTAGAGTCAGGACCGGGACCGGGTCTGGGACCAGGTCTAGAGTCAGGACCGGGACCAGGTCTAGAGTCGGGACTGGGACTGGAACCAGGTCTAGAGTCAGGACTAGAACCAGGTCTAGAGTCAGGACAGAACCAGGTCTAGAGTCAGGACTAGGACCAGGTCTAGAGTCAGGACCGGGACTGGAACCAGGTCTAGAGTCAGGACCGGGACTAGGACCAGGTCTAGAGTCAGGACCGGGACTAGGACCAGGTCTAGAGTCAGGACCGGGACTAGGTCTAGAGTCAGGACCGGGACTGGAACCAGGTCTAGAGTCAGGACTGGGACTGGAACCAGGTCTAGAGTCAGGACCGGGACTAGGACTAGGACCAGGTCCAGAGTCAGGACCGGGACTGGAACCAGGTCTAGAGTCAGGACCGGGACTGGGACTAGGACCGGGTCTAGAGTCAGGACTAGGACCAGGTCTAGAGTCAGGACCAGGACTGGAACCAGGTCTAGAGTCAGGACTAGAACCAGGTCTAGAGTCAGGACCAGGACTGGGACCAGGTCTAGAGTCAGGACCGGGACCGGGGCTGGGACCAGGTCTAGGGTCAGGACCGGGACTAGAGTCAGGACCGGGACCGGGACTGGGACCAGGTCTAGAGCCAGGACCGGGACTAGAGTCAGGACCGGGACCGGGTCTAGAGTCAGGACCGGGACTGGGACCAGGTGTAGAGTCAGGACCGGGACTAGGACCAGGTCTAGAGTCAGGACCGGGACTCGAACCAGGTCTAGAGTCGGGACTAGGACCAGGTCTAGAGTCAGGACCGGGACTGGAACCAGGTCTAGAGTCAGGACCGGGACTGGAACCAGGTCTAGAGTCAGGACTAGGACCAGGTCTAGAGTCAGGACTAGGACCAGGTCTAGAGTCAGGACTAGGACCAGGTCTAGAGTCAGGACCGGGACTAGGACCAGGTCTAGAGTCAGGACTAGGACCAGGTCTAGGGTCAGGACCGGGACTGGGACCAGGTCTAGAGTCAGGACCGGGACTGGGTCTGGGACCAGGTCTAGAGTCAGGACCGGGACTAGGACCAGGTCTAGAGTCAGGACCGGGACTGGAACCAGGTCTAGAGTCAGGACTAGGACCAGGTCTAGAGTCAGGACCGGGACTGAACCAGGTCTAGAGTCAGGACCGGGACCGGGACTAGGACCAGGTCTAGAGTCAGGACCGGGACTAGGACCAGGTCTAGAGTCAGGACTAGGACCAGGACTAGAGTCAGGACTAGGACCAGGTCTAGAGTCAGGACCGGGACTAGAGTCAGGACCGGGACCAGGTCTAGAGTCAGGACCGGGACCGGGTCTGGGACCAGGTCTAGAGTCAGGACCGGGACTGGGACTGGAACCAGGTCTAGAGCCAGGACTAGAACCAGGTCTAGAGTCAGGACCGGGACTAGAGTCAGGACCGGGACCGGGTCTAGAGCCAGGACCGGGACTGGGACTAGGACCAGGTCTAGAGTCAGGACCGGGACCGGGTCTAGAGTCAGGACCGGGTCTAGAGTCAGGACCGGGACCGGGACTGGGACCAGGTCTAGAGTCAGGACCGGGACTGGGACTGGAACCAGGTCTAGAGTCAGGACTAGAACCAGGTCTAGAGTCAGGACCGGGACCAGGTCTAGAGTCAGGACCGGGACCGGGTCTGGGACCAGGTCTAGAGTCAGGACCGGGACTAGAACTAGGACCAGGGCCAGAGTCAGGACCGGGACTGGACCAGGTTTAGAGTCAGGACCGGGACTAGGACCAGGTCTAGAGTCGGGACCGGGACTAGGACCAGGTCTAGAGTCAGGACCTGGACTGGACCAGGTCTAGAGTCAGGACTAGGACCAGGTCTAGAGTCAGGACTAGGACCAGGTCTAGAGTCAGGACTAGGACCAGGTCTAGAGTCAGGACCGGGACTGGACTAGGTCTAGAGTCAGGACCGGGACTAGGACTAGGACCAGGTCTAGAGTCAGGACCGGGACTAGGACCAGGTCTAGAGTCAGGACTAGGACCAGGTCTAGAGTCAGGACTAGGACCAGGTCTAGAGTCAGGACTAGGACCAGGTCTAGAGTCAGGACCGGGACTGGACCAGGTCTAGAGTCAGGACCGGGACTAGGACTAGGACCAGGTCTAGAGTCAGGACCGGGACTAGGACCAGGTCTAGAGTCAGGACTAGGACCAGGTCTAGAGTCAGGACTAGGACCAGGTCTAGAGCCAGGACTAGGACCAGGTCCAGAGTCAGGACCGGGACTTGGACCAGGTCTAGAGTCAGGACCGGGACTAGGACTAGGACCAGGTCCAGAGTCAGGACCGGGACTGGGACCAGGTCTAGAGTCAGGACCGGGACTGGGACTAGGACCAGGTCTAGAGTCAGGACCGGGACTAGAACCAGGTCTAGAGTCAGGACCGGGACTAGGACCAGGTCTAGAGTCAGGACCGGGACTGGGACTAGGACCAGGTCTAGAGTCAGGACCGGGACTAGGACCAGGTCTAGAGTCAGGACTAGGACCAGGTCTAGAGTCAGGACTAGGACCAGGTCTAGAGTCAGGACCGGGACCGGGACTGGGATCAGGTCTAGAGTCAGGACCAGGACTGGGATCAGGTCTAGAGTCAGGACCAGGACTGGGACCAGGTCTAGAGTCAGGACTGGGACTGGAACCAGGTCTAGAGTCAGGACCGGGACTTGGACTAGGACCAGGTCTAGAGTCAGGACCGGGACTAGGATCAGGTCTAGAGTCGGGACTAGGACTAGGTCTAGAGTCGGGACCGGGACTAGGACCAGGTCTAGAGTCAGGACCGGGACTAGGACCAGGTCTAGAGTCAGGACCGGGGATTAGGACTGAAACCAGGTCTAGAGTCAGGACCGGGACTAGGATCAGGTCCAGAGTCAGGACCGGGACTAGGACCAGGTCTAGGGTCAGGACCAGGACTGGGACCAGGTCTAGAGTCAGGACCGGGACTAGAACCAGGTCTAGAGTCAGGACCGGGACTAGGACCAGGTCCAGAGTCAGGACCGGGACTAGGACCAGGTCTAGAGTCAGGACCGGGACTGGAACCAGGTCTAGAGTCAGGACCGGGACTGGAACCAGGTCTAGAGTCAGGACTAGGACCAGGTCTAGAGTCAGGACCGGGACTGGAACCAGGTCTAGAGTCAGGACTAGGACTAGGACCAGGTCTAGAGTCAGGACCAGGACTAGGACCAGGTCTAGAGTCAGGACCAGGACTAGGTCTAGAGTCGGGACCGGGACTAGGACCAGGTCTAGAGTCAGGACCGGGACTAGGACCAGGTCTAGAGTCAGGACTAGGACCAGGTCTAGAGTCAGGACCGGGACTGGAACCAGGTCTAGAGTCAGGACTAGAACCAGGTCTAGAGTCAGGACTAGAACCAGGTCTAGAGTCAGGACTAGAACCAGGTCTAGAGTCAGGGCCGGGACTAGAGTCAGGACCGGGACCGGGTCTGGGACCAGGTCTAGAGTCAGGACCGGGACCAGGTCTAGAGTCAGGACTGGGACTGGAACCAGGTCTAGAGTCAGGACCGGGACCGGGTCTGGGACCAGGTCTAGAGTCAGGACCGGGACTAGAGTCAGGACCGGGACCGGGTCTAGAGTCAGGACCGGGACTGGGACTGGAACCAGGTCTAGAGTCAGGACTAGAACCAGGTCTAGAGTCAGGACCGGGACTGGAACCAGGTCTAGAGTCAGGATTAGAACCAGGTCTAGAGTCAGGACCGGGACCGGGTCTAGAGTCAGGACCGGGACTGGGACCAGGTCTAGAGTCAGGACCGGGACTGGGACTGGAACCAGGTCTAGAGTCAGGACTAGAACCAGGTCTAGAGTCAGGACTAGAACCAGGTCTAGAGTCAGGACTAGAACCAGGTCTAGAGTCAGGGCCGGGACTAGAGTCAGGACCGGGACCGGGTCTGGGACCAGGTCTAGAGTCAGGACCGGGACCAGGTCTAGAGTCAGGACTGGGACTGGAACCAGGTCTAGAGTCAGGACCGGGACCGGGTCTGGGACCAGGTCTAGAGTCAGGACCGGGACTAGAGTCAGGACCGGGACCGGGTCTAGAGTCAGGACCGGGACTGGGACTGGAACCAGGTCTAGAGTCAGGACTAGAACCAGGTCTAGAGTCAGGACCGGGACCAGGTCTAGAGTCAGGACCGGGACTGGGACTGGAACCAGGTCTAGAGTCAGGACTAGAACCAGGTCTAGAGTCAGGACCGGGACC
>SSNR01000330.1:547992-569338 GCA_006937965.1 Callopanchax toddi
GAACCAGGTCTAGAGTCAGGACTAGGACCAGGTCTAGAGTCAGGACCGGGACTAGGACCAGGTCTAGAGTCAGGACCGGGACTAGGACCAGGTCTAGAGTCAGGACCGGGACTGGAACCAGGTCTAGAGTCAGGACCGGGACTGGAACCAGGTCTAGAGTCAGGACCGGGGATTAGGACTGAAACCAGGTCTAGAGTCAGGACCGAGACTAGGACTAGGACCAGGTCTAGAGTCAGGACCGGGACTAGGACCAGGTCTAGAGTCGGGAACGGGACTAGGACCAGGTCTAGAGTCGGGACCGGGACTAGGACCAGGTCTAGAGTCAGGACCTGGACTGGAACCAGGTCTAGAGTCAGGACTAGAACCAGGTCTAGAGTCAGGACCAGGACTAGAACCAGGTCTAGAGTCAGGACCGGGACTAGGACCAGGTCTAGAGTCAGGACCGGGACTGGAACCAGGTCTAGAGTCAGGACTAGAACCAGGTCTAGAGTCAGGACTGGAACCAGGTCTAGAGTCAGGACTAGAACCAGGTCTAGAGTCAGGACTGGAACCAGGTCTAGAGTCAGGACCGGGACTGGAACCAGGTCTAGAGTCAGGACTAGAACCAGGTCTAGAGTCAGGACTAGAACCAGGTCTAGAGTCAGGACCGGGACTAGGACCAGGTCTAGAGCCAGGACCGGGACTAGGACTAGGACCAGGTCTAGAGCCAGGACCAGGACTAGAACCAGGTCTAAAGTCAGGATCAGAGCCAGGACTAGAATCAGGACCTGGACTAGAACCAGGTCTAGAGTCAGGACCTGGACTGAACCAGGTCTAGAGTCAGGACTGGGACTAGAACCAGGTCTAGAGTCAGGACCGGGACTAGGACCAGGTCTAGAGTCAGGACCGGGACTAGGACCAGGTCTAGAGTCAGGACCGGGACTAGGACCAGGGCTAGAGGCAGGACCGGGACTGGCACCAGGTCTAGAGTCAGTACTAGAACCAGGTCTAGAGTCAGGACCAGGACTGGAACCAGGTCTAGAGTCAGGACGGGGACTAGGACCAGGTCTAGAGTCAGGACTGGGACTGGAACCAGGTCTAGAGTCAGGACCGGGACTGGGACTAGGACCAGGTCTAGAGTCAGGACCGGGACTAGGACCAGGTCTAGAGTCAGGACCGGGACTAGGACCAGGTCTAGAGTCAGGACTAGGACCAGGTCTAGAGTCAGGACTGGACCAGGTCTAGAGTCAGGACCGGGACTAGAACCAGGTCTAGAGTCAGGACCGGGACTAGGACCAGGTCTAGAGTCAGGACCGGGACTAGGACCAGGTCTAGAGTCAGGACTAGGACCAGGTCTAGAGTCAGGACTAGGACCAGGTCTAGAGTCAGGACCGGGACTGAAACCAGGTCTAGAGTCAGGACCGGGACTAGGACTAGGACCAGGTCTAGAGTCAGGACCGGGACTAGGACCATGTCTAGAGTCAGGACCGGGACTAGGACCAGGTCTAGAGTCAGGACCGGGACTAGGACCAGGTCTAGAGTCAGGACTAGAATCAGGTGTAGAGTCAGGACTAGAACCAGGTCTAGAGTCAGGACCAGGACTGGAACCAGGTCTAGAGTCAGGACTAGGACCAGGTCCAGAGTCAGGACCGGGACTAGGACCAGGTCTAGAGTCAGGACCGGGACCAGGACTAGGACCAGGTCTAGAGTCAGGACCGGGACTAGAACCAGGTCTAGAGTCAGGGCCGGGACTAGGACTAGGACCAGGTCTAGAGTCAGGACCAGGACTAGAACCAGGTCTAGAGTCAGGACCGGGACTGGAACCAGGTCTAGAGTCAGGACTAGAACCAGGTCTAGAGTCAGGACCGGGACCGGGTCTGGGCCCAGGTCTAGAGTCAGGACCGGGACTAGAGTCAGGACCGGGACCGGGTCTAGGGTCAGGACCGGGACTGGGACCAGGTCTAGAGTCAGGACTGGGACTAGGACCAGGTCTAGAGTCAGGACCGGGACTAGAACCAGGTCTAGAGTCAGGACCGGGACTGGGACTGGAACCAGGTCTAGAGTCAGGACTAGAACCAGGTCTAGAGTCAGGACCGGGACTGGAACCAGGTCTAGAGTCAGGACTAGAACCAGGTCTAGAGTCAGGACTAGAACCAGGTCTAGAGTCAGGACCGGGACCAGGTCTAGAGTCAGGACCGGGACCGGGTCTGGGACCAGGTCTAGAGTCAGGACCGGGACTAGAGTCAGGACCGGGACCGGGTCTAGAGTCAGGACCGGGACCGGGTCTGGGACCAGGTCTAGAGTCAGGACCGGGACTGGGACTGGAACCAGGTCTAGAGTCAGGACTAGAACCAGGTCTAGAGTCAGGACCGGGACCAGGTCTAGAGTCAGGACCGGGACTGGGACTGGACCAGGTCTAGAGTCAGGGCCGGGACTAGGACCAGGTCTAGAGTCAGGACCGGGACTAGGACCAGGTCTAGAGTCAGGACCGGGACCGGGACTAAGACCATGTCTAGAGTCAGGACCGGGACTAGGACCAGGTCTAGAGTCAGGACCGGGACTAGGACCAGGTCTAGAGTCAGGACCGGGACTAGGACCAGGTCTAGAGTCAGGACTAGAACAGGACTAGGACCAGGTCTAGAGTCAGGACCGGGACTAGGACCAGGTCTAGAGTCAGGACTAGAACCAGGTCTAGAGTCAGGACTAGAACCAGGTCTAGAGTCAGGACCGGGACTAGGACCAGGTCTAGAGTCAGGACCGGGACTGGAACCAGGTCTAGAGTCAGGACCGGGACTAGAACCAGGTCTAGAGTCAGGACCGGGACTAGGACCAGGTCTAGAGCCGGGACCAGGACTAGGTCTAGAGTCGGGACCGGGACTAGGACCAGGTCTAGAGTCAGGACCGGGACTAGGACCGGGACTAGAGTCAAGATTGGCACCAGGTCTAGAGTCAGGACCGGGACTAGGACCAGGTCTAGAGTCAGGACCGGGACTGGACCAGGTCTAGAGTCAGGACTAGGACCAGGTCTAGAGTCAGGACTAGGACCAGGTCTAGGGTCAGGACCGGGACTAGGACCAGGTCTAGAATCAGGACTAGGACCAGGTCTAGAGTCAGGATCGGGACTGGAACCAGGTCTAGAGTCGGGACCGGGACTAGGACCAGGTCTAGAGTCAGGACCAGGACGAGGACCAGGTCTAGAGTCAGGACCTGGACTGGAACCAGGTCTAGAGTCAGGACCGGGACTAGAACCAGGTATAGAGTCAGGACCGGGACTAGGACCAGGTCTAGAGTCAGGACCGGGACTGAAACCAGGTCTAGAGTCAGGACCGGGACTGGGACTGGAACCAGGTCTAGAGTCAGGACTAGAACCAGGTCTAGAGTCAGGACCGGGACTGGACCAGGTCAGGTCAGGACTAGGACCAGGTCTAGAGTCAGGACTAGGACCAGGTCTAGAGTCAGGGCCAGGACTAGGACCAGGTCTAGAGTCAGGACCGGGACTGGACCAGGTCTAGAGTCAGGACCGGGACTAGGACCAGGTCTAGAGTCGGGACCGGGACTAGGACCAGGTCTAGAGTCAGGACCTGGACTGGAACCAGGTCTAGAGTCAGGACCGGGACTGGAACCAGGTCTAGAGTCAGGACTAGAACCAGGTCTAGAGTCAGGACTAGAACCAGGTCTAGAGTCAGGACCGGGACTAGGACCAGGTCTAGAGTCAGGACCGGGACTAGGACCAGGTCTAGAGTCAGCACCGGGACTGGAACCAGGTCTAGAGTCAGGACCGGGACTAGGACCAGGTCTAGAGTCAGGACCGGGACTGGAACCAGGTCTAGAGTCAGGACTAGGACCAGGTCTAGAGTCAGGACCGGGACTGAAACCAGGTCTAGAGTCAGGACTAGGACTGGGACCGGGTCTAGAGTCAGGACCGGGACTAGGACCAGGTCTAGAGTCAGGACCGGGACTAGGACTAGGACCAGGTCTAGAGTCAGGACCGGGACTAGGACCAGGTCTAGAGTCAGGACTAGAACCAGGTCTAGAGTCAGGACTGGAACCAGGTCTAGAGTCAGGACCGGGACTGGGACTAGGACCAGGTCTAGAGTCAGGACCGGGACTCGGACCAGGTCTAGAGTCGGGACCGGGACTAGGACCAGGTCTAGAGTCAGGACCGGGACTGGACAAGGTCTAGAGTCGGGACTAGATCCAGGTCTAGGGCCAGGACTAGAACCAGGTCTAGAGTCAGGACCGGGACTAGGACCAGGTCTAGAGTCAGGACGGGTCTAGAACCAGGTCTAGAGTCAGGACCGGGACTAGAACCAGGTCTAAAGTCAGGATCAGAGCCAGGTCTAGAGTCAGGACCTGGACTGGAACCAGGTCTAGGGTCAGGACCGGGACTGGAACCAGGTCTAGAGTCAGGACTAGAACCAGGTCTAGAGTCAGGACTAGAACCAGGTCTAGAGTCAGGACCGGGACTGGGACTAGGTCCAGGTCTAGAGTCAGGACCGGGACTAGGACCAGGTCTAGAGTCAGGACCGGGACTAGGACCAGGTCTAGAGTCAGGACTAGAACCAGGCGTAGAGTCAGGACTAGAACCAGGTCTAGAGTCAGGACCAGGACTTGAACCAGGTCTAGAGTCAGGACCGGGACTGGAACCAGGTCTAGAGTCAGGACCGGGACTAGGACCAGGTCTAGAGTCAGGACCGGGACTAGGACTAGGACCAGGTCTAGAGTCAGGACTAGAACCAGCTCTAGAGTCAGGACCGGGACTAGAACCAGGTCTAGAGTCAGGACCGGGACTAGAACCAGGTCTAGAGTCAGGACCGGGACTAGGACCAGGTCTAGAGTCAGGACCAGAACCAGGTCTAGAGTCAGGACCGGGACCAGGTCTAGAGTCAGGACCGGGACTGGGACTGGACCAGGTCTAGAGTCAGGACCGGGACTAGGACCAGGTCTAGAGTCAGGACCGGGACTGGACCAGGTCTAGAGTCAGGACTAGAACCAGGTCTAGAGTCAGGACCGGGACCAGGTCTAGAGTCAGGACCGGGACTGGGACTGGAACCAGGTCTAGAGTCAGGACTAGGACCAGGTCTAGAGTCAGGACTAGGACCAGGTCTAGAGTCGGGACTAGGTCCAGGTCTAGAGTCAGGACCGGGACTGGGACCAGGTCTAGAGTCAGGACCGGGACTGGCACCAGGTCTAGAGTCAGGACTAGCACCAGGTCTAGAGTCAGGACCGGGACCAGGTCTAGAGTCAGGACCGGGACTGAAACCAGGTCTAGAGTCAGGACCGGGACTAGGACTAGGACCAGGTCTAGAGTCAGGACCGGGACTAGGACCAGGTCTAGAGTCGGGACCGGGACTAGGACCAGGTCTAGAGTCAGGACCGGGACTAGGACCAGGTCTAGAGTCAGGACCGGGACTGGCACCAGGTCTAGAGTCAGTACTAGAACCAGGTCTAGAGTCAGGACCAGGACTGGAACCAGGTCTAGAGTCAGGACTAGAACCAGGTGTAGAGTCAGGACTAGAACCAGGTCTAGAGTCAGGACCAGGACTGGAACCAGGTCTAGAGTCAGGACTAGAACCAGGTCTAGAGTCAGGACCGGGACTGGAACCAGGTCTAGAGTCAGGACCGGGACTGGAACCAGGTCTAGAGTCAGGACCGGGACTAGGACCAGGTCTAGAGTCAGGACCGGGACTGGAACCAGGTCTAGAGTCAGGACTAGAACCAGGTCTAGAGTCAGGACTAGAACCAGGTCTAGAGTCAGGACCGGGACTGGAACCAGGTCTAGAGTCAGGACCGGGACTGGAACCAGGTCTAGAGTCAGGACTGGGACTAGGACCAGGTCTAGAGTCAGGACCGGGACTAGAGCCAGGACCGGGACCGGGTCTAGAGTCAGGACCGGGACTGGGACTGGAACCAGGTCTAGAGTCAGGACTAGAACCAGGTCTAGAGTCAGGACCAGGACTGGAACCAGGTCTAGAGTCAGGACTGGGACTAGAACCAGGTCTAGAGTCAGGACCGGGACTAGGACCAGGTCTAGAGTCAGGACCGGGACTAGGACTAGGACCAGGTCCAGAGTCAGGACCGGGACTGGAACCAGGTCTAGAGTCAGGACCGGGACTGGGACTAGGACCAGGTCTAGAGTCAGGACCGGGACTGGGACTGGAACCAGGTCTAGGGTCAGGACTAGAACCAGGTCTAGAGCCAGGACCGGGACCGGGTTTAGAGTCAGGACCGGGACTAGGACCAGGTCTAGAGTCAGGACCGGGACTAGGACTAGGACCAGGTCTAGAGTCAGGACCGGGACTAGGACCAGGTCTAGAGTCAGGACCGGGACTAGGACCAGGTCTAGAGTCAGGACCGGGACTAGAGTCAGGACCGGGACCGGACCAGGTCTAGAGTCAGGACCGGGACAGGACTAGGACCAGGTCTAGAGTCAGGACCGGGACTAGGACCAGGTCTAGAGTCAGGGCCGGGACTGGAACCAGGTCTAGGGTCGGGACCGGGACCGGGTCTAGAGTCAGGACCGGGACTGGGACCAGGTCTAGAGTCAGGACCGGGACCAGGACTAGGACCAGGTCTAGAGTCAGGACCGGGACTGGAACCAGGTCTAGAGTCAGGACTAGAACCAGGTCTAGAGTCAGGACTAGGACCAGGTCTAGAGTCAGGACCGGGACTGAGCCAGGTCTAGAGTCAGGACCGGGACTAGGACTAGGACCAGGTCTAGAGTCAGGACCGGGACTAGAGTCAGGACCGGGACCGGGTCTAGAGTCAGGACCGGGACTGGGACTGGAACCAGGTCTAGAGTCAGGACTAGAACCAGGTCTAGAGTCAGGACTAGAACCAGGTCTAGAGTCAGGACCGGGACTAGGACCAGGTCTAGAGTCAGGACCGGGACTGGGACCAGGTCTAGAGTCAGGACCGGGACTAGGACTAGGACCAGGTCTAGGGTCAGGACCGGGACTGGGACTGGAACCAGGTCTAGGGTCAGGACTAGGACCAGGTCTAGGGCCAGGACTAGAACCAGGTCTAGAGCCAGGACCGGGACTGGGACCAGGTCTAGAGCCAGGACTGGGACTAGAACCAGGTCTAGAGTCAGGACCGGGACTAGGACCAGGTCTAGAGTCAGGACCGGGACCGGGACTAGGACCAGGTCTAGAGTCAGGACCGGGACTTGGACCAGGTCTAGAGTCAGGACCGGGACTGGGACCGGGTCTAGAGTCAGGACCGGGACTGGGACCAGGTCTAGAGTCAGGACCGGGTCTAGAGTCAGGACCGGGTCTAGAGTCAGGACCAGGACTGGAACCAGGTCTAGAGTCAGGACTGGGACTAGAACCAGGTCTAGAGTCAGGACCGGGACTAGGACCAGGTCTAGAGTCAGGACCGGGACTGGAACCAGGTCTAGAGTCAGGACTAGGACCAGGTCTAGAGTCAGGACCGGGACTGAAACCAGGTCTAGAGTCAGGACTAGGACTAGGACCAGGTCTAGAGTCAGGACCAGGACTAGGACCAGGTCTAGAGTCGGGACCAGGACTAGGTCTAGAGTCGGGACCGGGACTAGGACCAGGTCTAGAGTCAGGACCGGGACTAGGACCAGGTCTAGAGTCAGCACCGGGACTGGAACCAGGTCTAGAGTCAGGACCGGGACTGGAACCAGGTCTAGAGTCAGGACCGGGACTAGGACCAGGTCTAGAGTCAGGACCGGGACTAGGACCAGGTCTAGAGTCAGGACTAGGACCAGGTCTAGAGTCAGGACTAGGACCAGGTCTAGAGTCAGGACCGGGACTGAAACCAGGTCTAGAGTCAGGACCGGGACTAGGACTAGGACCAGGTCTAGAGTCAGGACCAGGACTGGAACCAGGTCTAGAGTCAGGACTGGGACTAGAACCAGGTCTAGAGTCAGGACCGGGACCGGGACTAAGACCATGTCTAGAGTCAGGACCGGGACTAGGACCATGTCTAGAGTCAGGACCGGGACTAGGACCAGGTCTAGAGTCAGGACCGGGACTAGGACCAGGTCTAGAGTCAGGACTAGGACCAGGTCTAGAGTCAGGACTAGGACCAGGTCTAGAGTCAGGACCGGGACTGAAACCAGGTCTAGAGTCAGGACCGGGACTAGGACTAGGACCAGGTCTAGAGTCAGGACCGGGACTAGGACCAGGTCTAGAGTCAGGACCGGGACTTGGACCAGGTCTAGAGTCGGGACCGGGACTAGGACCAGGTCTAGCGTCAGGACCGGGACTGGAACCAGGACTAGAGACAGGACTAGGACCAGGTCTAGAGTCAGGACTAGAACCAGGTCTAGAGTCAGGACCGGGACTGAACCAGGTCTAGAGTCGGGACCAGGACTAGGTCTAGAGTCAGGACCGGGACTAGGACCAGGTCTAGAGTCGGGACCGGGACTAGGACCAGGTCTAGAGTCAGGACCGGGACTAGGACCAGGTCTAGAGTCAGGACCGGGACTGGCACCAGGTCTAGAGTCAGTACTAGAACCAGGTCTAGAGTCAGGACCAGGACTGGAACCAGGTCTAGAGTCAGGACTGGGACTAGAACCAGGTCTAGAGTCAGGACCGGGACCGGGACTAAGACCATGTCTAGAGTCAGGCCCGGGACTAGGACCATGTCTAGAGTCAGGACCGGGACTAGGACCAGGTCTAGAGTCAGGACCGGGACTAGGACCAGGTCTAGAGTCAGGACTAGAACCAGGTGTAGAGTCAGGACTGGGATCAGGTCTAGAGTCAGGACCTGGACTAGAACCAGGTCTAGAGTCAGGACCAGAGCCAGGTCTAGAGTCAGGACCGGGAATGGGACCGGGACTAGAGTCAAGATTGGCACCAGGTCTAGAGTCAGGACCTGGACTGGAACCAGGTCTAGAGTCAGGACCAGAGCCAGGGCTAGAGTCAGGACCGGGACTAGAGTCAGGACCTGGACTGGAACCAGGTCTAGAGGCAGGACCAGAGCCAGGACTAGAGTCAGGACCGGGACTAGAGTCAGGACCTGGACTAGAACCAGGTCTAGAGTCAGGACCGGGACTAGATCCAGGTCTAGAGTCAGGACCGGGACTAGAACCAGGTCTAGAGTCAGGACCAGAGCCAGGACTAGAGGTCAGGACCGGGACTGGAACCAGGTCTAGAGTCAGGCCTGGGACTAGAACCAGGCCTAAAGTCAGGACCAGAGCCAGGACTAGGGGTCAGGACCGGGACTGGGACCGGGTCTAGAGTCGGGACTGGGACCAAGTCTAGAGTCAGGACCGGGACTAGAACCAGGTCTAGAGTCAGGACCGGGACTAGTCAGGACCGGGACTAGAACCAGGTCTAGAGTCAGGACCAGGACTAGAACCAGGTCTAGAGTCAGGACCAGAGCCAGGACCAGAGTCAGGACCTTTTACTAGAAAAAGGTCTAGAGTCAGGACCGGGACTGGAACCAGGTCTAGAGTCAGGACTAGAACCAGGTCTAGAGTCAGGACCAGGACTGGAACCAGGTCTAGAGTCAGGACTAGAACCAGGTCTAGAGTCAGGACCAGGACTGGAACCAGGTCTAGAGTCAGGACTGGGACTAGAACCAGGTCTAGAGTCAGGACCGGGACTAGAACCAGGTCTAGAGTCAGGACCGGGACCGGGTCTAGAGCCAGGACCGGGACTAGGACTAGGACCAGGTCTAGAGTCAGGACCGGGACTAGGACCAGGTCTAAAGTCAGGATCAGAGCCAGGACTAGAATCAGGACCTGGACTAGAACCAGGTCTAGAGTCAGGACCAGGACTGGAACCAGGTCTAGAGTCAGGACTGGGACTAGAACCAGGTCTAGAGTCAGGACCGGGACTAGAACCAGGTCTAGAGTCAGGACCGGGACCGGGACTAGGACCAGGTCCAGAGTCAGGACCGGGACTTGGACCAGGTCTAGAGTCAGGACCGGGACTAGGACTAGGACCAGGTCTAGAGTCAGGACCGGGACTGGACCAGGTCTAGAGTCAGGACCGGGACTAGGACCAGGTCTAGAGTCAGGACTAGGACCAGGTCTAGAGTCAGGACCGGGACTAGGACTAGGACCAGGTCTAGAGTCAGGACCGGGACTAGGACTAGGACCAGGTCTAGAGTCAGGACCGGGACTAGGACCAGGTCTAGAGTCAGGACCGGGACTAGGACCAGGTCTAGAGTCAGGACTAGGACCAGGTCTAGAGTCAGGACCGGGACTAGGACTAGGACCAGGTCTAGAGTCAGGACCGGGACTAGGACTAGGACCAGGTCTAGAGTCAGGACTAGGACCAGGTCTAGAGTCAGGACCGGGACTGGACCAGGTCTAGAGTCAGGACCGGGACTAGGACCAGGTCTAGAGTCAGGACTAGGACCAGGTCTAGAGTCAGGACCGGGACTAGGACTAGGACCAGGTCCAGAGTCAGGACCGGGACTAGAACCAGGTCTAGAGTCAGGACCGGGACTAGGACCAGGTCTAGAGTCAGGATCAGAGCCAGGACTAGAATCAGGACCTGGACTAGAACCAGGTCTAGAGTCAGGACCTGGACTAGAACCAGGTCTAAAGTCAGGACTGGGACTAGAACCAGGTCTAAAGTCAGGACCGGGACTAGAACCAGGTCTAGAGTCAGGACCGGGACTAGGCCCAGGTCTAGAGTCAGGACCGGGACTAGGACTAGGACCAGGTCTAGAGTCAGGACCGGGACTGGGACTAGGACCAGGTCTAGAGTCAGGACTAGAACCAGGTCTAGAGTCAGGACCAGGACTGGAACCAGGTCTAGAGTCAGGACTGGGACTAGAACCAGGTCTAGAGTCAGGACCGGGACTGGAACCAGGTCTAGAGTCAGGACTAGAACCAGGTCTAGAGTCAGGACCGGGACTGGACCAGGTCTAGAGTCAGGACTGGGACTAGGACCAGGACCAGGTCCAGAGCCAGGACCGGGACTAGGACCAGGTCTAGAGTCAGGACTAGGACCAGGTCTAGAGTCAGGACTGGACCAGGTCTAGAGTCAGGACTAGGACCAGGTCTAGAGTCAGGCCCGGGACTGGAACCAGGTCTAGAGTCAGGACTGGGACTAGATCCAGGTCTAGAGTCAGGACCGGGACTAGGACCAGGTCTAGAGTCAGGACTAGGACCAGGTCTAGAGTCAGGACTAGGACCAGGTCTAGAGTCAGGACCGGGACTAGGACCAGGTCTAGAGTCAGGACCGGGACTAGGACCAGGTCTAGAGTCAGGACCGGGACTAGGACCAGGTCTAGAGTCAGGACTAGGACCAGGTCTAAAGTCAGGACCGGGACTAGAACCAGGTCTAAAGTCAGGACCGGGACTAGAACCAGGTCTAGAGTCAGGACCGGGACTAGGACCAGGTCTAGAGTCAGGACTAGGACCAGGTCTAGAGTCAGGACCGGGACCGGGTCTGGGACCAGGTCTAGAGTCAGGACCGGGACTGGGACTGGAACCAGGTCTAGAGTCAGGACTAGAACCAGGTCTAGAGTCAGGACCGGGACCAGGTCTAGAGTCAGGACCGGGACTGGGACTGGAACCAGGTCTAGAGTCAGGACTAGAACCAGGTCTAGAGTCAGGACTAGAACCAGGTCTAGAGTCAGGACTAGAACCAGGTCTAAAGTCAGGACCGGGACTAGAACCAGGTCTAGAGTCAGGACCGGGACTAGAACCAGGTCTAGAGTCAGGACCGGGACTAGAACCAGGTCTAGAGTCAGGACCGGGACTAGAACCAGGTCTAAAGTCAGGATCAGAGCCAGGACTAGAATCAGGACCTGGACTAGAACCAGGTCTAAAGTCAGGATCAGAGCCAGGACTAGAGTCAGGACCGGAACAAGTAGTTCTCGCTGCAGAACCAGATCCAGGTTCAGCCCCGCCCTGTTAGGGTTATGGTGGGGGTCAGGGCGTGGCTCCACCTGGTCCTGGTTCTGCAGCGAGCCCCCTCCCGACCGGGGTGGTGGTTCCATTTTTAAGAAGGGGGACCAGAGGGTGTGTTCCAACTATAGGGGAATCAGACTCCCTGGACCGGTCTAGTCCAGGGTCCTGGAGAGGAGGGTCTGGTTGATGGTTGAACCTCAGATTGAGGAGGATCAGTGTGGTCCTGGACCTGTCAGACCTGGTAGCTCTGATCTAAAACAGGATGACTAATAGATGACCGAGCTCCTGATCAGAGTCAGAGGACAGGAGGAGTGTGGGACTGCTGGACTGGATGAGGATGATGGACCTGTGGTGACCTTCTGATCTGGTTCTTGCAGGGAAGGACGACATGGAGATGTGCGAGCTGAGTCTGGAGGAGACGGGTCTGTCGAGGAAGCGGGGCGCTGAGATTCTTCCTCGACAGTTTGAGGAGATCTGGGAACGCTGCGGCGGGATCCAGTACCTCCGCAGCGCCATCGAGAGCCGGCAGGCTCGGCCCACCTACGCCACGGCCATGCTGCAGAGCAGCATGCTGAAGTAAGGGGGCGCTGCAGCCTCCAAGCACCAGGGTCTGACTGCAGGAAGTAGGCGGTCCTCCACGCTCTCCTCTTTTCTCTTCAGTTTTTGTGGTCCTTGGGGGGGCATCGAACCCTATGCTGATAAAAGAAATCATCTAGAATCATCCCGCCGTTTTCCGAGGAGGCCTTACACGACTCTAACAGGGTTTAACTGCTGGTCCCACCTGGGATCCCGACCTCTGACCTTGTAACCTGACTCAGCCGTTTCCATGGTAATGGGAAGGAGGCGGAGCCACACACAGGTCTCCTGATTCATGTTTCCTGATTCTTTGTGTCTTTGTGGTGGGATGTAACTCCAGACCTCACTGATTGGTTTAATGATTCCTGTGTACTGGACCAAACCGGGTCCTGAACCGGGTCTGGGTCTTATGGCTCCCAGCTGGACCAAACCGGGTCCTGAACCGGGTCTGGGTCTTCTGGCTCCCAGCTGGACCAAACCGGGTCCTGAACCAGGTCTGGGTCTTCTGGCTCCCAGCTGGACCTGAACCGGGTCCTGAACCAGGTCTGGGTCTTCTGGCTCCCAGCTGGACCTGAACCGGGTCCTGAACCGGGTCTGGGTCTTCTGGCTCCCAGCTGGACCTGAACCGGGTCCTGAACCGGGTCTGGGTCTTCTGGCTCCCAGGTGGACCAAACCGGGTCCTGAACCAGGTCTGGGTCTTCTGGCTCCCAGCTGGACCTGAACCGGGTCCTGAACCAGGTCTGGGTCTTCTGGCTCCCAGCTGGACCTGAACCGGGTCCTGAACCGGGTCTGGGTCTTCTGGCTTCCAGCTGGACCGAACCGGGTCTGGGTCTTCTGGCTCCCAGCTGGACCGAACCGGGTCCTGAACCAGGTCTGGGTCTTCTGGCTCCCAGCTGGACCTGAACCGGGTCCTGAACCGGGTCTGGGTCTTCTGGCTCCCAGCTGGACCGGGCTCTGTGGCGCCCTCTTCAGGCTCAGGTCCTGGTGTTCTCTGCGGCGTTCCCTCTGGAATGGAAATGTTTATTTTTGGAAGAACAGTTTCTACTTGAGCGTCTGGCTCCGAGGTCGTAAGGAGAAGCAATAAATCACAGACTGGTGACGGACAATCCACCAAGACGTTCCTCTGATGTTCAGGTTCCCTGCAGCAGACCCACCTGGTCCAGATGAAACCAGTCCAAACCCAACACGGCTCAGGTTTCAAAAAAGATGCTGCCCAAATCTGTCCAACGTCTTTCCTGAGAATCGACAGCTGATGGTTTCCTGTTTTAGCTGAACATCTGGAGAAAGCAGCTGTTCTTCAAGTCACTTCGTTTCTGTTCAGGTCCCAAAAGGACTGAAGAGAAACGAAGACCTGCAGGAGACGGGGACAGAACATCAATCTGATTTCCTCAGAAACAGGAGGCCACGCCCCCAGAGCACGGCTCGGTCTTGATCTGAGGCCACACCCACTGCTGGCGTCCCTCAGGGTTCCATTCTGGGCCCACTGTGGGTTCTCTGTTTCGTAGGCGACCTCCATGTCTACCTCCGTCTAGAAATAAAAGATGGTGTTCGTAATCAGCTCAGCTGTCTTAAAGGGACGGTACACGCATTGACCTACGGTCTCCAGGAACAGGAAGTCACCGCGTTGCTACTGCGTCTCATGCTAATCCAGAGCTTAGCCACGGTGGGACTAACCATGACTTCCTGCTCCTAGAAACCCCGCCCACTTAGGGTGATGTCACTGGTAAATATGGTCCTTGCTGTCAGGTCAATCAAACGAGCCCTTCAAGACGGATCAGCTGAGGGGGTGTGGTCTTTATCCAGGTAGCTGGGGGTTCGTTTACTTCCCGTTTCCTTCCTCCCCGTTGATGTCAAACAGCTGATTACCTGGAAGGATGTCGAATCTCGTTTCTCACCTGGACCTGAAACCTGGACTGGTTTTTCTCTGCTGTGACGCCAAACGAGAGCAGAACTGAGTCAGTCCTGAACCTTCACGGCTCTGTCCTCAGAGTGTTCCAATCAGTCCTGTGTCACGTTTCTAACTCTGATCTCTAACCGATGAATAAAATCATTCCATGTTTCACTCACCTGTCGCCTCCTCATTCCACTCAGGAAGCAGGAAAAACACCTGAAGCAACCATCACTTTATTTAACGCTTCGGTTTCCAGACAAACAACAACCCCACGTTTACACAACAACACAACGTAAACAACAACAACAACACAGTAGTTTATAAAAGGTCACATGAAAAAAAAGAAGACATGAAGTATTGAAACCAGAACAAACACTAATCCGGGTTTAGGGCAGAGGTTCTCGACTGGAGGTGGTTTCTACCCAGCGCTGCATCTTCAGGGTCTTCTTTAGTGAGCTTCCTGTTTGTCTGAAAACAGCTGATTCTGTTAAAATGGCTGAATTAATGAGTTTAAAGTTAAGTTGAAAAATGACTAGTTGCTGTGTTTTTATTCAGCCTATCAAATATCAGGGGAGATTTTCCAGCACCGTTCATGATTCACACAAAGAGAAGTCTGTCTAAACAGGACACAGTTTAATCTGCACAATGTCCAAAACGGTTCAATGACCAGGAAGTGTATCTACCTACTACAACTCAGGCTTTAAGAACCTTAAAAATACCACCTTAACATTCAAGCATTGTCAGATTTCTAGCACCTGTAAGGACCCTCTGGACGACAGGAAACCAGGAGTTTTAATTACTAATAAACACTTTCATCATCAGACCAGCGTGTTGCAGCTCCATCCATCAGGTGAAGGTTCTGAACCCAGTTTCTTTTATCTGAAGGTTTAAAAAGGAACATGAACTTATATCACAAGTCACTGTTGAGGCAATCCTTCTAAAAGTCTGATCATTTAAACTAAAGTTGAACTTGACAACAACAAACTCAGTGACTGAAAAGTTCTGATCAAGAATCTGGGAGTAAAAACTGTTTGACTACTAATCCATAAAAAAAATGATATAAAATATCTACAGGAGTTCCTGTTAAAGTCCTCCAGAACCTCATCTGGGTTCCAGTCTCCGATTATAGCAGATTAACATCCAAACTCAATCCAGATGTGTGCCTGCAGCGCCAACATCTGGTCACAATCACAAACTTCTATCACTTGTTAAGCTACAGTAAAGACCACACCCACAATTGACTTCAATCAAAGAAGGGTGGAGTTTGTAGAAAGTAATGATCTGATTCAGATTAGAGTTCAAACTGTAGAGGCTAGTTAACAGGTAATATAAGTGTTCTAACTGTAGAGGTTAGCTAACAGGTAATATAAGTGTTCTAACTGTAGAGGTTAGCTAACAGGTAATATAAGTGTTCTAACTGTAGAGGTTAGCTAACAGGTAATATAGTGTTCTAACTGTAGAGGTTAGCTAACAGGTAATATAGAGTTCTAACTGTAGAGGTTAGCTAACAGGTAATATAGAGTTCTAACTGTAGAGGTTAGCTAACAGGTAATATAGAGTTCTAACTGTAGAAGTTTACTAACAGGTAATATAGTGTTCTAATTGTAGAGGTTAGCTAACAGGTAAAATAGTGTTCTAACTGTAGAGGTTAACTAACAGGTAATATAGAGTTCATACTGTAGAGGTTAACTAACAGGTAATATAGAGTTCTAACTGTAGAGGTTAGCTAACAGGTAATATAGAGTTCTAACTGTAGAGGTTAACTAACAGGTAATATAGAGTTCTAACTGTAGAGGTTAGCTAACAGTTAATATAGAGTTCTTACTGTAGAGGTTAGCTAACAGGTAATATAGTGTTCTAACTGTAGAGGTTAGTTAACAGGTAATATAGAGTTCTAACTGTAGAGGTTAACTAACAGGTAATATAGAGTTCTAACTGTAGAGGCTAGTTAACAGGTAATATAGTGTTCTAACTGTAGAGGTTAACTAACAGGTAATATAGAGTTCTAACTGTAGAGGTTAGCTAACAGGTAATTTAGATTTCTAACTGTAGAGGTTAGCTAACAGGTAATATAGAGTTCTAACTGTAGAGGTTAGCTAACAGGTAATATAGAGTTCTAACTGTAGAGGTTAACTAACAGGTAATATAGTGTTCTAACTGTAGAGGTTAGCTAACAGGTAATATAGAGTTCTAACTGTAGAGGTTAGCTAACAGGTAAAATAGTGTTCTAACTGTAGAGGTTAGCTAACAGGTAATATAGAGTTCATACTGTAGAGGTTAACTAACAGGTAATATAGAGTTCTAACTGTAGAGGGTAGCTAACAGGTAAAATAGTGTTCTAACTGTAGAGGTTAGCTAACAGGTAATATAGAGTTCTAACTGTAGAGGTTAGCTAACAGGTAATATAGAGTTCTATCTGTAGAGGTTAGCTAACAGGTAATATAGTGTTCTAACTGTAGAGGTTAGCTAACAGGTAATATAGAGTTCTAACTGTAGAGGTTAGCTAACAGGTAATATAGAGTTCTAACTGTAGAGGTTAGCTAACAGGTAATATAGAGTTCTAACTGTAGAGGTTAGCTAACAGTTAATATAGAGTTCTTACTGTAGAGGTTAGCTAACAGGTAATATAGTGTTCTAACTGTAGAGGTTAGTTAACAGGTAATATAGAGTTCTAACTGTAGAGGTTAGCTAACAGGTAATATAGAGTTCTAACTGTAGAGGTTAACTAACAGGTAATATAGAGTTCTAACTGTAGAGGTTAGTTAACAGGTAATATAGAGTTCTAACTGTAGAGGTTAACTAACAGGTAATATAGTGTTCTAACTGTAGAGGTTAGCTAACAGGTAAAATAGTGTTCTAACTGTAGAGGTTAGCTAACAGGTAATATAGAGTTCTACTGTAGAGGTTAACTAACAGGTAATATAGAGTTCTAACTGTAGAGGTTAGCTAACAGGTAATATAGAGTTCTAACTGTAGAGGTTAGCTAACAGGTAATATAGAGTTCTATCTGTAGAGGTTAGCTAACAGGTAATATAGTCTTCTAACTGTAGAGGTTAACTAACAGGTAATATAGAGTTTTAACTGTAGAGGTTAACTAACAGGTAATATAGTGTTCTAACTGTAGAGGTTAACTAACAGGTAATATAGTGTTCTAACTGTAGAGGTTAGCTAACAGGTAATATAGAGTTCTAACTGTAGAGGTTAGCTAACAGGTAATATAGAGTTCTAACTGTAGAGGTTAGCTAACAGGTAATATAGAGTTCTAACTGTAGAGGTTAACTAACAGGTAATATAGTGTTCTAACTGTAGAGGTTAGCTAACAGGTAATATAGAGTTCTAACTGTAGAGGTTAGCTAACAGGTAATATAGAGTTCTAACTGTAGAGGTTAGCTAACAGGTAATATAGAGTTCTAACTGTAGAGGTTAGCTAACAGGTAATATAGATTTCTAACTGTAGAGGTTAGCTAACAGGTAATATAGAGTTCTAACTGTAGAGGTTAGCTAACAGGTAATATAGAGTTCTAACTGTAGAGGTTAGCTAACAGGTAATATAGAGTTCTAACTGTAGAGGTTAGCTAACAGGTAATATAGAGTTCTAACTGTAGAGGTTAGCTAACAGGTAATATAGAGTTCTAACTGTAGAGGTTAGCTAANCCAGAGTTACTGTTAGCTGCTCCTCTCTTATTGATCGGATCCTAGTTACTCACCCTAACAGAATTGTTGATTCGGGGGTTCTACCTGATTGTTTTAGTGACCACTCAATTATTTACTGCAACTGGAAAATCTCTACTCCTCTTAAAATTATTAGGTTACGTGACTTACATGCTTTCAATAACGAGCTTTTTCTCCATGATTTACAGTTGATTAATTGGGATAGGCTCTTGCTAATTCCAGATATAGATAATGCCTAGAAATATTTTTACTCTGAGTTTCTTACTGTTCTGGATAAACATGCTCCCTGGATCAGTGTTAAAGTTAAAGGCACTCACCTTCCGTAGATCAGTAGTCAACTTATCACCCTTTATAAACAACGTGATAAGGCATGGAAAACTGCCAAACGGACTAATAATCAGGTAGACTGGGGTGAATATTAGAAACTGAGAAATTACTGCACGACTCAAACCAGGAACGCTAAAGCTGATTTCTATAGGAAGAGTTTGAATAATAATTTTAACAATCCTAGGAAATTCTGGAGTACAGTCAATAATCTACGTGGGAAATCAAATATTACAACAACTAATTTAAGAATTGATAATACTCTCACGAATAATCCTGCTGAAATAGCTGAAGCTTTCAGTTTACATTTTGCTAACATTTCCCAGCTGGCTTCTTCATCTTCTTTGGGTTCTTACGATCTACCTCAAAACTGCTCCAGTACATTTTCTTTTTCAAAAATCCTTCCCAATAATGTCCTGCAGACTATCAAATCTATTTCTTCTTCTACTGTTTCAGGTCCTGATGGTATCGAATCTAGGTTTATTAAATTAGCTTCTGATGTTCTGGCATATCCTCTCTCGATTCTTTTTAATCTTTCATTTGACACTTGTTCAGTCCCAAAGGAGTGGAAATGCACTAAGATTTTTCCATTATTCAAGGGTGGTGACTCGTGCGAGCCGAACAATTACAGACCAATTGCAATAATAAATGTTGTTGTAAAAATATTTGAAAAGGTAGTATTCAACCAGCTATCTAGCTATATTGATGCCAATAACCTATTATCTTCATATCAATCAGGGTTCCGAAAGCATTTCTCTACCACTACTGCTCTGGTGAAACTTACCAATGACGTATATTCCGGGTTTGATAATAGCCAGCCTACAGGTGCTATATTTTAGATCTAACCAAGGCATTTGATTTGGTTGATCATTATTTGCTTCTTGACAAATTGTATTCTTTTGGCTTATCTAGGAACTCTTTACTCTGGTTTAATTCTTTTTTTCATCACCGTTCTCAAATTACTGTTTTTAACGAATGCCAGTCGAGACAACGGGGAGTTGTGAGAGGTGTTCCACAAGGTTCTTCCCTGGGACCTCTTTTATTTTCTATTTTTATTAATGACATGCCTCTGTGCTGTTCCTCGTGTTCAGTTCATTTATATGCTGATGACACTGTCTTATACTGCACAAAACCCAGCGTATTGGAAATTCAGGAGTGTCTTCAGGTTAATTTCAATAGTGTACAACACTGGCTAGCTTCTAATAAGCTGCTATTAAATAATTCAAAGTCTTATTCAATGCTGTTTAAGAGACATACCTCCTCTGCTACTATTGGTAATTTAAATCTTCATTTTCTAGATCTGTCTCTGGTGAAAGGTTCCGATTCAATTAAATATCTAGGTGTCTGGTTAGATCCACATCTCTCATTCAAGACTCATATTCAGTCTGTTATAAATAAAATTAACTTTAGTCTGAAAACTTTGTAAATGTCCATCAGGTCTTTTGATTTCACTGTGAGAAAACGTATTGTCACTCAGCTTCTGTTCCCGCTGTTAGATTACGCTGATATAGTTTATCAGAACTCCACGGCTTCCTGTCTCCACTCTGTTGATATTATTTTTAATAGTTGATGTCATTTTGTTTTACGTTGTCCTTTTCGTACTCATCACGGTCACATGTCTGACCGTCTGTCCTGGCTCTCGGCTGAGGCCAGGAGGACATTTCATTGGTTTCTGTTCTTATTCAAAAGTGTTCATCTTAATGTTCCTTCTTATCTAACTACTCTGTTATTACCATTCTCGTCTCACCATGACATTCGTAGAACTCAGTACACTTCATTTATGGTTCCCCGTTGTAGAACCGAGTCAGGGAAGCTGGCCTTCTCTGTCAAAGCTCCGTCTGATTGGAACAATTTACCTGTTATTTTAAGATCCATCACTTCCTTTAGGCAGTTTAAAATCCAGGTTTATGATCATTTATTACCCATCTGTAGCTGTTTTTGATTGAATTATTGCATCATCATTTAGCCGTATTATATTTAAATTAATTTTACCCCAAATTCTTCTGTGTTGTGTATTAGTTGTCGTACTACCATTTAGCTGTGCCATTTGTTATTGTATTCTTATGTGAATGTATGTTTGTATGTTCACATAATTCATTCTATTTGATTAGCCTTTTTCTTTGGTCTTTTAATTTTGTTTTGTTCATTAATATTTTTAAGTTGTGTAATGTTAGTTTTTCACATTGTCATTTTTGTTTTGAATTCAAAATGTTGTTCTGTTATCTTGGTTTTATATTTGCATCTTTGTTGCTAGGAGGACCCACTTGTAAACGAGATGCTTCATCTCAAGTGGTTTTTTATCCTCCTTAAATATAAGTAAATAAATAAATAAAAATAAACTGTAGAGGTTAGCTAACAAGGGTAAGATATAGAGTTCTAACTGTAGAGGTTAGCTAACAGGTAATATAAGTGTTCTAATTGTAGAGGTTAGCTAACAGGTAAAATAGTGTTCTAACTGTAGAGGTTAGCTAACAGGTAATATAGAGTTCTATCTGTAGAGGTTAGCTAACAGGTAATATAGTGTTCTAACTGTAGAGGTTAGCTAACAGGTAATATAGTGTTCTAACTGTAGAAGTTAACTAACAGGTAATATAGAGTTCTAACTGTAGAGGTTAACTAACAGGTAATATAGAGTTCTAACTGTAGAGGTTAACTAACAGGTAATATAGTGTTCTAACTGTAGAGGTTAGCTAACGGGTAATATAGTGTTCTAACTGTAGAGGTTAACTAACAGGTAATATAGTGTTTTAACTGTAGAGGTTAGCTAACAGGTAATATAGAGTTCTAACTGTAGAGGTTAGCTAACAGGTAATATAGAGTTCTAACTGTAGAGGTTAACTAACAGGTAATATAGAATTCTAACTGTAGAGGTTAGCTAACAGGTAATATAGAGCTCTAACTGTAGAGGTTAGCTAACAGGTAATATAGAGTTCTAACTGTAGAGGTTAGCTAACAGGTAATATAGAGTTCTAACTGTAGAGGTTAGCTAACAGGTAATATAGAGTTCTAACTGTAGAGGTTAGCTAACAGGTAATATAGAGTTCTAACTGTAGAGGTTA